>JBBBDQ010000532.1:4685000-4777500 GCA_037127315.1 Ascarosepion bandense | reverse complement strand
AAAATTAAACCTCTAAACAAATTTAACATAAACTTCAAATAAATAAACAAACGAAACAAATATCATATAAACCACAATCTTATTATAAATCCAACTCTCTTTATCTCCATTAAAATCAAATGAAAATAATAAATAATATTAATAACAAAAATTGTAAATTATACTTAGACGAAACACTAGCAATAATTAGTTCTGAAAAGCAAAATAAACTCGAAATCATGAAAAACGAAATAACAGTTAACGGCCGACACGTAAGCAAAAACCTAAGCAATTTACTCAATTTACCACGTAATGCATTAATTAAAATTATTTTCCTCGATTGGAGTAGATAGATTAAATTATCGCCCGGTTTACACTCCACCCACGTCTATTGAACAGGTGTAGAGGCTCATCTCTTGTTCCCTGTTTAGGATGTGGTTTCCGGCTTTCTATTTTCCAATCTCTTTACTCTTTTCTTTTTTTCTTTTTTTTTTCATTTGGAGTAGATAGACTGAACTATCGCCCGGTTCACACTCCACCCACGTCTATTGAACAGGTGTAGAGGCTCATCTCTTGTTCCCTGTTTAGGATGTGGTTCCCGGCTTTCTCTTTTCCAATCTTTTTCACTTTTCCTTTTAGTTTATCTTTTTTTTTTCAGTTGGAGTAGATAGACTGAATTATCGCCCGGTTCACACTCCACCCACGTCTATTGAACAGGTGTAGAGGCTCATCCCTTGTTCCCTGTTTAGGATGTGGTTCCCGGCTTTCTCTTTTCCAATTTTTAATTCTTACGTAGGCCCCTGCGCTTCAGTGGTATTACCGCCTTGCTTGGAGTGATATGATTAAATATATATATATAAAAACTTATCGCTATACTCGTTCCGAAAATCCCTCCGAGTATATACGTGGAAGGAAAAATGGTAAGGAAAAAAGAAAAAGCTAAGCACTTGAACATCAGTCAAAGTATGTAGCCCAAAGAAAAAAATTCGAGACAAGTAACCTAAAACTAAAAAGCGCTCAATACACAAGCAGAGCAAACAAATGTGTAGGTTGTCTTTACTAGTTTTTTTTTTCTTATAATAAAATGCTGTTAACCCCCTCTTTGTGTTTGGTGTCTTTTTTTTTTTTTTTTCTTTCAGGTGCGTGCCTTACATCTTGTCGACATCTTTTAACGTCTTTAGCTAACCTTTCCAGAAGATCCGGTTAGGTAAAACCTTGGTAGGTTCATTGGCTCTTTAGTTAACTTTCTCTCTCTCTCTGTCTATATATCTCTTTCTCTCTCTCTGTATATATATATATATATATACTG
This sequence comes from Ascarosepion bandense, assembly GCA_037127315.1. Lineage (NCBI taxonomy): Eukaryota > Metazoa > Mollusca > Cephalopoda > Sepiida > Sepiidae > Ascarosepion > Ascarosepion bandense. Next base: position 4,776,212 of record JBBBDQ010000532.1, on the reverse strand, counting down.
TTAGTGAGCACCCCTTTTACACCCTAGAATGGACTCGTCTAATGTGTACATATAACCCTGTCTATACAGAGAGCAGGAGTTGAGTTGAGTCCTTGTACTCTACTACGACACTGTCAGCTCTCTGCCTTCGGGTAGAGGTCGCTCTCTGCTTCCGAGCATAGAGCAATAACCCAGTCGTGGTTCCGCCGAAGGGTAGAACCACGACTGGGCAAAAATAGACAGACATATTTTTGGCCCGGCTATATGGCCGGGAATACCCACATTAAAATGACCATGTGTCACATCCGGCCTTGCGTGGGAAGGCTAGTAAATACAGTTGAGTTGAGTCCTTGTACTCTACTACGACACTGTCAGCCCTCTGCCTTCGGGTAGAGGTCGCTCTCTGCTTCCGAGCATAGAGCAATGACCCAGTCGTGGTTCCGCCGAAGGGTAGAATCACGACTGGGCAAAAATAGACAGACATTTTTTGGCCGCGCCATAAATCCCGGAAATCCCAGTCAAATCTGACCATGTGTCACATGGTCAGATTACTGGGAGGGACAACTAAATATAGTTGAGTTGAGTACTTGTACTCTACTACGACACTGTCAGCCCTCTGTCTTCGGGTAGAGGGTGCTCTCTGCTTCCGAGCAGAGAGCAATAACCCAGTCGTGGTTCCGCCGAAGGGTAGAATCACGACTGGGAAAAAATAGACAGATATTTTGGCCTGGCTATATGGCCGGAAAGACCAACAATAAATAGATTTTGTGTCACATCTAGCCTTGCGTGGGAAAGTTGGTAAATATCGTTGAGTTGAGTCCTCTGCTATGATACTTTCAGCTATCTGCCTTCGATTGTCGATTTTCGATATTTATCGGGAGTACCTCGACACAAAACTTAGCTAAGAACACTCGCAGACGCGTATAGTACAACTGTGTAAATTTTCAAGAAAATCGGTTCAGCCGTTTTGGAGTCTATAGGTAATGGACACACACACATACAGACATACACAGACAAAGTTCCATTTATAAATAAGTTTAGATTTTGTTATTTGAAATTATGTATTTTAGAAGTTCGCTTTAGATTTTATTTCGTCTTCTTTCGTTATGGCGTGGTGAAGAAGTGTATTTGAACGCAGATAAACAAAGCAATTATGACACAATGAACACATGATGAAATTAACATACGATGTTAAATTAATTAAGAATAAGATTCAGAAAACAAAAGACGTAACAAGGAAGACCAAGTGAAAGAAATGGAGACATTATTGGAAAAAAGTAAAACATGATTATCGCAAAGATGTTAAGTCATAGAGTCATTTCAAGTAATTATTTATAGGAGATAAGAGTCCTTATTGATTTTTTCTAATTGATTCGTTACGGACGAACATTACTTTTTATGATCGAAATCTGGAAGTAAGATGGCGACCTCAGCTTTTTATTCATTCTAATCAGTCAAGGGTGAAAAATTAATAAAAATATTTTGTTTGCAAAATGCATTTAGTCAATAAAAGAAGCAGATGAAAAATAAAACAAAACAAAAGCAAAAAAAATAGTCTTCTTTTTCTTCTCTATGGGTCTCCACAACTTCCTTTCTTTTTAGCTCTATTGTCCTTTTTTTCTGTTCTCCTAATTCCTGCTATGCCATTCATTTACACAAATTTATTATGTAGGTTATGAACTGCTTAACTCAGCCCTCTCATGCCTTCAATATGTTCAGTGAGTTTTAAATTTTCCAAGACCCTCTACTCATTACGTGCCCTAGAAATTTCAAATACATATTTATGGTGTTATTATAAGTTTCCTTTTTGTTTCAGTCCGTTAAGTACTATACGCGACACACGCTTGGGCGATCATGTCTCGAAAGAGACATGGTTGAGTATTGAATATTGAGTATTGAATATTGAGTATTGAGTATTGAGTATTGAATATTTTTCCTCGGGAAGTTGGCATTACTTTCTGCGGTAGGCTGGTTGCCAGCCAAGGCTATAGAACCCAATTTGTCCTGATACTGACGGGAGAAGAGGCGGATTAATGCCTTTTTTGAGGGTATTTGCGCGTGAGTAAATACAAGGAATGTAACTAGAATTCGAACTCGGCTCTCTAAATTCTCCTTTCAAGCCTATACCCACTGCATTACAACGCAGTTCACATTTTCCATAAAACTTGTTCGTTATTCACATATTCAGTCTATGGTCTGGTTAGCGATGTAGAATCACGTTTTTTTTTCTGCTACCTCAGACCTCTCTTTCATCTTTGAGGTGCTGGATTGTCGTATGGAAGGATCCATATTAAATAACAGTTTACTATTAGTTTCTTTCTTTTTAACGAAACTGTTTCTTAATAGCTTGCTTAGGTTTTGGAAGGCATATTTGGCTATTGCAACGAACCTTCAGTTTTCGCTGTTGCCTGTTAACAGATATTTAAATTGTTGCGCTTGTTTGATTTTGTTATCTCCTATTTGTTTTTATTTGGATGTTGGAAGATTTCTTTTGCAGACTGCTACACATTCTTTCTTCCTGTAATTTATGTTTAGTCTAATTCCTTGCTTTCCTCCATTGCATTCTGTATGAGATTTTGTAGTTTTCTTTGTCTGCTATCAACACTGTGTCATCTGAATGTCTCATGTTGCTTAGATTTTGATCCTCTTTATGAGGGTACATTTCTACATAGAAAATATTAATAAAGTCTACAAAAGGGTTAAAATGTATCATAAGGGTTTCTACTGGGTCCTACTTGTTAATACAAAAAAGTTTTCATTAATGAAGGAGTTGTCAACTAGAGAAATGAGAAATAGAACGTTTGGAAGATTCAAGATCATTCGAGAAAAATCTAGATGATTCGAGAAATGTGCTAATTAGGTGCTAGCTCCTATAAAAATAGTTTTTTAAAAGAGAGTTGTTAGTTGTAAAAAGGGAATTTTTGGTATTAACAATTCCGGCTTTGATTTGTGGATTATTATATCCAGCCGAAAGAACCACTATGAAAGCTACCGACCAACAAAACGCCAAAAGGAGGACCTGCTGGAATTAACCTGGTAAATAGAGTTTTTGAATATTTTCATTAACCAAACTAAACATTATTCTATATATAACTCTATTTGCGGATTTACAGTAATAGCACTTAGTTTACTTCGCTATCCCTAACGTGGTAAAGATACTTGAGCGAATCATAGATTTGCATATGTACAGGATTGTTTCAGACGCTAAAAACTTCCTGGACCTACACAGAAAATCCACCTTCTTAGCAGCAGATTTAGCTATGGATTCTATGTAGACATTTCACTTGAGGTCTGTTGTGAGAGTTAACCCGAAAAGGCGCAGTGTTTTACTTTCAGGGAGACTAGCCTGATCCATGCGGGGTAGGAAAGTATAGCAATCCTCTGGATTTTAATAGTAAGGTTGAAAATTGCCCAGAAATTAAATTGGAATTATTCTGACAAAACTAACGTGTCTCAGGTAATTTTAAAAATCACCTTCTTACAATTTCATCCAGTCGTTCTACTCAAGCCATCGACTTTGTTTCGTTTTTTTTTTTATAATCGTTTCACCCCAAGCAAGGCAGCACTGCTACTGGTGCTCAGGGTGTTACATGGGAGGAGAACGAAAAGAACGAGGGACAAAGATACAGGGTGTGTCGGAGAAAGGATAAGAGAAAGATGGTAATCATGGAGATAAAAGATGGCAATTTACGTTGCACTTAAACTCTTGGAGATTGTAGCTATCAGGGAAGGAAGTTTGTGGAAAGGAGCTACACAGTCCGGATATGCGGGAGAAAAGAAACTGAAGGAATAAAATTGGCGGTTACATTTGACAAAGGTGGAACCTAGTTTCCAGTTTAGTAGCTCGGATAAATTCGTGAAGAGAGGGCATCAGGTAGATAAACTCGTCAGAGCAGAAGCCGTGAAAATATGTGTAGAAAAGATAGCGGGAAGCCACATCCTGTCGCTGAGAATGTGACTGAAGTCGAGCTGCCAAAACGGGATCGACTACTGTTGTGGATTCTTGTTTAGAAAACCACACAACATAATAATAACAAAAAACAAATATGAGAGCAAAAATATAAGTATATTGAAATAAAGATATACAACCTGTACACGGTTAGTAGATTCAGGAATACTTGTTAGTAGAAGTGAAATATATACAGTAAGTCCGGGTAATAGTCTATATTCTTGCTGACCAACGGGCGGTAGTTCAACTGCTCTGACAAACACCAACTCTAACAACAACAACTATATTTAGTTGTCCCTCCCAGTAAGGGCAACATATGACACAGGGTCAGTTTTGACTGGGATTTCCGGGCTATATGGCCCGGCCAAAAAATGTCTGTCTATTATTCCCCAGTCGTGCTTCTACCCTTCGGCGGAACTACGACTGGGTTATGGCTCTATGCTCGGAAGCAGAGAGCGCCCTCTACCCGAAGGCAGAGAGCTGACAGTGTTATAGTTGAAGAGTCTCAGCAACTCTAACAACAACAACAACAACAACAACAACCCGTTCTGTGTAGGAAGGATTATTTGTATACCATGGAAGAGTCCACAGAGTGTGCAAAAAGTGGGTGACTCCCTAACAACTACATTGCAGATTCTTCTTTGGATCTTGTCGAGAACCCTGAGATGAATAGAAGGAGCACCCGACCAGATATGGCAGCAGTAACCAGTGCACGGATGAATGGTAGATCTTTTGAAATGCCTATTAAAGTTTAGAAGAAAATTCAACATCCGCGAATATTCGAATCTGATTGAGAGAGCAACTAATTTAGTGAATATGAATCATAATATGAAAATATGACTATCGTACCGAGCATTTCTTTTGTTTATGTTCGCACCCCGTTTAAACACCCTGTTAACACCAGCGCTCCATCATAAATTTGTGCAACAAATCTTTGGCCGGAATTGACTTCATTAATAAATTTTTGAATTTCTTCGGTCTTTAATGTAACTCTTCTATTCTTGCACTATTTAAATTGTTCGAACTGCTGCCTTAATCTTTATTGTCCTATTCACGAGGTTTCGGCCGTTATACGCTCCAGCCTTCTTCAAGAACATATGGCTCCACAGATAAAAGCGTTAGTTAGATCCATTGATTTGACCCAAGTAGTTTTGAGTTCTATACCTGGCTACAGAAGTAGTGAACAAATAACTTAAAGAGTTGAGTTAAAGCTAGATAATTAAGACATCCGGAAATCGAATGGCTCATGGAACAAGAGCAATATATCCCAGTGATATGAGTTCGGTTCGAAATTCCAATCACTTGAAGAAAGCCAAAACGTACAACGACCGAAACGTCATGAAAGTGGCCATAAAGATGAGAACAACAGTCTGAACTATGAAAATAATGTAAATACGACCTCGTTTTTTAAATATAATGTTGCATACCTACCTAGATACGGTAATAGGATGTTCCTATCCTCTTAAATACGTGGACACTATTGGAGTAGAGAATAGTAATCATACTGATGGAAACTTTCTCTTGATCGACTCCTTGCTTTCGGGTGGAGAGGAACCTAAACAAGGATCCGCCGAAGGGTAGTGTCTCGTCTAGGCGTGAATAGACAAAAGCCCGACTCAGCTTTAAGCAGGATATTTTCGGCTGAACTCAAGGGCTCAGAATCACCTTTTAGAAGACCTTGTGGCGCTCCCATCTTGGGCATCCGCATTGGGCTTCCTCCATTGTAAGAAGATGGTAAATACCGAGTGATTATACTGATTAGCTGTTCTCTAAATGTGCAACTTCACGCAGCGTGTAAGTCTTGTATTCATTTGTATTTATTTCTGAGATGAGTAATTTTCAATAATCTTGGAGTTATTTCGAACTTTTGTTTTCATCTTGGTTGATATAAGTATTGTAATAGACACAAAGTTTCGACCAATTACCCTCTGGTCATCATCAGATATCTATAGATTCTCTGATGTGGATAATCAACAAGATAATCCACCTCAGCCAATCTATTGACACCTGATGATGACCAGAGGGTACTTGGTCGAAACGTTGTGTCTATTATAACACCTATATCAACCAAGATGAGAACAAAAGTTCGAAATAATCCCAAGATTATTGAGAATTACTCATCTCAGAAATAAATGCAAATTATGACAAGTGGCAAGAACACACTAACATAATACAGCTATCAAAATCCACTCGACACTGAATATAAAAGGCTCCAAAAATACACCACTAAAGTCTTTCGGGACGGTGACGTAGCGGATATCGTAGTTGGTTATGCATGTGTTGGTATCATCTAGTGGTTACGAGTTCGATCCTTGGACTTGGTAGTGAGACTACCAAATTGCCACATGATCCACATCAGTCAATCAGAGGGTACTTGGTCGAAACGTTGTGTTTATTATTACAAAAGTTTGAAAGGATTTCAATATTAGGAATATTAAAGTTTATTTATTTCTGAGATGAGTGATTTTCAATAATCTTGGGATTATTTCGAACTTTTGTTCTTATCTTGGTTGATAATTAATCAACGAGATAATCCACATCAGCCAATCTATGGACACCTGATGATGACCAGAGGGTACATGGTCGAAACGTTGTGTCTATTATAACACCTATATCAACCAAGATGAGAACAAAAGTTTGAAATAATCCCAAGATTATTGAGAATTACTCATCTCAGAAATAAATGCAAATCATGACAAGTGGTACAAACCCACTAACATAATCCAGTTGTCAAAATCCACCAGACACTGAATAAAAAAGCCTCCAATAAAACACCACTTCGTAACGGTGGCGAAGTGAATATAATAGTTGATTTTATATGTTTTATCTCATCTAGCTATCATGAGTTCGATCCTTGGACTTGGTAGTGTGAGTACCAAATTCCAACATGAAAGAACAATAATTGGTTTCACAGGATATTTCGCAATAATCAACGAGATAATCCGCATCCGCCAAGCTTTGAGCACCTGATGATGACCATAAGGTACTTTGTCGAAACGCTGTGTCTATTATAGTACCTATGTCAACCAGGATGGATATAAAAGTTCGAGTCTTGTTGGTTTACTATTATTCCCAACCTCTGTTTTGATGATTACTAACGCAGTATTCTTTTATCATTACAACATATAGACAAATATCTTCTATCTTTATTTGTAATATAACAATCTGGCCCCACCCGAGGAAGTGATGCAAGCAATGGTGTTTTCCATCGGTGAAGGGGGCGGCGAAGCGACAAGACAGGTGTTTGTGAAATACATCCTGTCGAAGCCGGAGCGGATGTCGTTTTGACCTTATTTCCGACAGCGGCGGAAATGGCTACAGAGGCAAACAGATCAGGTGCCTCTTAGAATTACGTGGGCGTTGCGTGGGCGAGGCAAAAAAAACCCGGAAGGAAAGTCCCGGTTCTAGAGGACTATATAAAGACCTCGACACACGGATTCGCCAGTAGCAGAGAACGGCCGGTGGAAGCAGAGAGAGACAACACAGGCAGACTACACTCCCGTCAGCCATTCTATATACGCCCTCACCCTCCCGTTCTCTATTCCACACAGTTCGTCGTCATTAATAAAAATATAACCTTATATTTTTATATATGCGTGTTTGTTGTTTTGTCGTCATATGGCGATATATAACATATTGACACCGACATATCTCAGAAGCCTTCCTTGAGGCTTTTACTTCTCATTAACAAATCACAAAACGTGGGGCAATTGAGATTTTATTCGAAGAACCGTTGTATCAACAAATATAACAGATGATGGATTATGTTTTTCGATCATTCTTTATTTTCCCCTTCAATTGTATCAGCCATACAATTAACGGATCTCGTTTTGAATAACACTTGAAAGCCTAGAAAATGTACAGTTGGCATTTTTCTTCACGAAATCTAAATGCGATCTTAGACATTCATCGGATTCTTCTACTGTTTCCATACGACCAGAGACATTTATCGTTCGATTCTTCTGTTTCATCGTGTCCTCGTAATGGTAATTCCTGATAGGCCAACGTTTCAATACAATGAATTAACCTTTTCAATAAATCACGCTATTTGTCGACCGATCTGTTATGCAACTGAATCGAAGCTGCTTTCAGTGATCACTTGCTCAAACAATTCGATGCCGGCCAAAGGTTTTCAGAGCAGTTACGGAATCCTGACGATATAATTCTAGAATATATGCTGTGTATTTGCCAAAAGTATTTCATCAATTTTGTACAATACTAGATCTATCCTTCCATCTATTCGTGAAGACGTTTTCCCTCCCCCATCACATTAACATGTTATTTATTGTTTCAAATGTAGTTGTGACGTCGACAACATAGGTAAAAAGATGCAACGCTTGGATGTTAAGATTCAGCAACACGTACCTAGAAAAATAATGAACAGTTATTTTTCGTCTGGTGACACTATTCGAAAAATATACTAGTTTTCCATTGCGGACTAATTTTTAGTGTGGACTAGTCTTCTAACCGCCAGTCTCTTTTGGTCAACTCTCTACTTCCGAGCGGAGAAGGACTCAGAAGAATTCCCGTCGTATAGTAAAGTCTGGTTTGAATAGACAAGAGCCCGACCCGGCTTCAGCTGGGTCTACGGGATATTTTTGGCTGATAAGGGCTTAGAACTCCCACTTTAATTGACCTTATGTCGCATCCGCCTTGGTGTGAAGGTGGTAAATACCAGTGCTGACTGGCTCTCTGACTCGTTGTTTCATCAGAAGGCGTTGGAGACGCTGTTTATCAGGTCCAGGTGGCCCTCTCTTTGTAAACAAAGAGAGTGTTTGTCTTGACCTACTTTGTTGAGTCTGTAGCATTTTTAGGTGAAATAACTTTAAGCAAAAAACATTCCTCTTCCTTCAATTATATCGCCCGTGATATATTTGGTTTGTCATAATATTTCCCCGTTTCGTCGCAGTTCTGATAAATGGCGAACTAAACCGGTTAACTGATATTGTTTTTTTTTTTAATATTTGGCATGCCCGACTGTAATAAAATTTCTTATGTTTTATCATGGATCGAGCATGTGAACAACGATGAGGTTTTGGAAAGAACAGCAACGAAAAGAAAATTAATAATGAGCATCAGGAAGAGATAACTGAAGTTCTTGGTACATGCAATGAGGAATGAGGGCTTGGAGAACCTGATACTGACAGGCCAGATAGAGGAAAAAAGAGACAGAGGAAAGCAGCGGATAACATATTTGAAGAGCCCGAGCAGATGGCTGACAGAATGGGGTTGCGTGGTGTAACAGGAGAAAGAGTGCTAAGATCCATCAGAGACAGGGAGATATGGAAGACCATGATCGCCTATGTCCTGAAAGGACAGGGCACATAGAAGAAGAAGAAGCTGAATTTGAAACCATTTTTTAATTAACAAAATGTTTGTGTTCTTTAAATTCTATATAAATTTCAAACATTTAAAATTTTAGTAATTTTAAAGTGTGAATATGTTACTGTTCCCTTTCCATCTGGAGACAGATACCCAATGTTGGATGTTCACTCACCAGATGAAGGGCATATTTTCAATCCCGGAACCAACCCCTGTGCCTTTTCTACAAATACTTTCACGGCTTCTGCTTCCGATGAACTTAGATCATTGGTGCCGCCTAGATACGAATTTACACGAGATACTAGATTAGCAACTATGGCCCACCCTTTTACAGTAAAACTGATAAGATGTAACCGTAATTTCTCCTCCAACAGCTTCTTTTCACGCGCTTCCTGACTGTAGAATTCCCTTCCACATGTCTGCTTTCCCGACAGCTACAATCTCCAGGAGTTTAAATGTAAGGTCAATAGACACCTCCTATCACACTAACTTGCATCTATTCTCCCAACACTCTCACCATCTACCCAACCCTCATTCTCGGTATCCTTACTCGTCTGTTACTCTCCTTCTGATATTTCCTATGTCTAACCATTCTTTCTCACCACTTTCCCCTCTATGTAATCCCCTGCGCAATAGTGGCAATGAAATGCCTTGCTCGAGGTGAAACGGTTATAAAAAAAAAACAAAAAAAAACCTGATTCAAAAATGGATATGTCTCGAGCAAATGTGGCTCGAGTTAAAAAGATTTTGGACATACGGACGGACAGACAGAATTTTTCATTTATTTATTAAGATCTATTTTGCCAGATATTTTGACAGCTTTACCCTTCAGCCTTCGTGAAGAGTCACTGTTCTGGTCTTCTACGTTGAATGTTGGTCTTAGAATGAGACTATTTCCTGCGACCCTGCAGAATTGCTAACTTGAATCATGAGTGCAACACGTGATGTTCAAGGAAACTCGTTAAATTTCACCAAACTTTCCTGTTATCTGACATCTTGTTTTCAAAGTGCATAAATGAAACTTTTCTAAATTTCTAGAGACTTTTCATTTTTTTATTATTTGTTTTAATCCCCGGTTCCCTAATAGTATTGACATCCATAGTCCGTGATTATTACCAGTGCAAATTAATTGAAAAAAACTACTTTAGTTTCCTTTCTTTTACCATACGGTCAGTTTTCGACCCACTGGAGTGACAGGATGTAATCGATTTTTAATTTTTTCCCAGTTTAAGTCATTTGCAAGGATAGAAATAGTAATAAATAATTCCGAAGGTATTATTACGCTGCCTGACTAACAACTGCCGTTAACTGCTTCGTTAAACGGCTGTAACTAACTGCTCTTAACTGCAGTAATCAGTTACCCGCCCACTCGGGTAAAATGTAGTTAAAAGCCTTTTTAACATGTGTTCTCCGGGCCATATAGCCCAGGCAAAAATATCTGTCTAATTTTGCCCATTCGTGACTCTACTCTTCGGTGGATCCACAGCTTGGTTAACACTCTCCGCCCGAAGGCAGAGAGATTGACAGTGCTCTCTCTCTCTCTCTCTCTCTCTCTCTCTCTAGAAGCCATGTAGGCAATTATGAAACCATTTTCTGTGTGCATGATGAAATTTGTTTGGTCTGGAAAAATATTGCTTCATCCATGATTGCATCTGATTTTTATCACGCCCAAATACAACTGTCTCGACTGTTGATTAGTTATCCTACGGCCATTGTCTGCGATGAACCTCACTCTAAGGAAGCTTACGAAAATTGTAACGCTGCACGAACACACTGGTAAACCTTATAGAGAGAAGGTGGATATTGTTGGTATCAGCCTTTCAACTTCTTAAAATCTCAAAATATTTTTCTTTGTAAGGTTGATAATCCGTAAAACAAGAATTCAGCAGTCTTTCCCAGAAAGGGCAACAAAAATGCAGAAGGTCGTGTACTTGTGATTCGTCGATTACTCAAAGTCATTTGACTAATTACGACCTAATAGAGACGCTTGGCAATCTTGCATATTCGGGAAAGACCTTAGAATAACCAAGAACCTTTAATGGGAGCAAACTGCCTGCACACAGACAGGAAATGAGTTCAGCAGATACACATAAGTAGAAAGGACTGTAAGACAAGTATGTCTCTTCTTACCAGATCTATTCAACCTGTACAGCGAGACAATTCTGAGAGCTGTAGAAGTCCTCCCAAGGTTTGTCACTGGAGGCCACAATCTGAACAGATATGCAGATGATACAGTGCTGATAGCAGACACAGAAAAGGAAACACAAGACTTCCTACATAAGATAATGAAGAAAAGTGAGGAGAAAGGGCTTAACGTAGACTTTAAGAAAACCGAATGCATGGTCATCAGCAAAAAGAGATCCCCAAAATGCAAACTACACATTGGGGACACTAAAGTCAAACAGGTACAAAAGTTTAAATACCCGGGAAGCATTTTGACAGGGGATGGGAAGTGTGACACAGAGATCCAAAGGGAGATTGTCATTGCCAAGGATGCATTTCAAAGGCTAAGCAGAGTGTTGAGAAACAGGAAGATTTCTTTGAAGACAAAGAAAAGAGTACTGGACTGTTAGATGATATCTGTTCTCCTATATGGCTGTAAATGCTGGATGATCTCAAGGATGGAGAAGAGACTAAGCAAAAGAAATGTGGTACTACAGAAGGATGCTGAGTATACCATAGACAGAATATGTGAGCAACAAAAGAATGCAAATGAAAAGGCAACATAATCAGAACAGATATGCAGATGATACAGTGCTGATAGCAGATACAGAAAAAGAAAACACAAGAGCTCCTACATAAGGTAAAAAGAAAAAGTGAGGAGAAAGGGTTAAACGTAGATTTTAATAAAACCGTATGCATGGTAATCGTCAGAAAGGAGTCCCCAACACATTGGGGGTCACTAAAATCATACAGATACAGAAGTTTAAATACCCGGGAAGCGTTCTGGCAGGGAATGGAAAGAGTGACACTGAGATTCAAATGGCGGATTGGCGTGGGCAAGGAAACATTTCAAAGGCTAAGCAGAACGTTGAGAGGCAGCAAGATTTCGTTGAAGACAAAGTAATGAGGACTGGAATGTTATATCATAACCGTCCTCCTATATGGCTGCAAATGCTGTATGATCTCAAGGATGGAGAAGAAACTATATTAGCAGCAGACAGCTTGTGTATGGATAAGAAGTGAACTCAGGAGGTATGCAAAAATAGAAAGGGGCATTAGACAAGGATGTGTCTTCTCTCCGCATCTATTCAACCTGTACAGCGAGACAATTCTGAGAGCTGTAGAAATCCTGCCAGGATTCGTCATTGGTGGTCGCAAACTGAACAATATAAGATACGAAGATGACACAGTGCTGGTAGCAGACACGGAAAAGGAACTACAAGACCTCCTACAGGAAGTCGTTAAAGAAAGCAGGAAGAAAAGACTACGTATAAGCTACCAGAAAACTGAATTCGTGGTAATCAGTGAAAAGTGGAGCCCGAAATGCCAACTACAAGTTAGTGATACCAAAATCAAACAGGTGAAGAAATTTAAATACCCGGGAAGTTGTTGTGGATCTTCGTCGCCAATTTGTTGTGGAGTTCTGGCGAAACTTCGCCGCAAAGTTGTAGTGACCGGTTTGTGTCATTAGTAAGACACAGAACACAGAAGATAGGTTCCAAATAATGTATTAGTATAACAAGGACATATGTACAAAGTAATACATATATATTAATAGTAAAAATACTAAGAATACACATTTACATGGAAATATACTGCTGTGGATCTTCGTCGCCAATTTGTTGTGGAGTTATGGCAAAATTTCGCCGCAAAGTTGTAGTGACCGGTTTGTGTCATTAGTAAGAGACAGAACACAGAAGGTAGGTTCCAAATAATGTATTAGTATAACAAGGACATATGTACAAAGTAATACATATATATTAATAGTAAAAATACCAAGAATACACATTTACATTGAAATATACTGATGTGGATCTTCGTCGCCAATTTGTTGTGGAGTTATGGCAAAATTTTGCCGCAAAGTTGTAGTGACCGGATGTAAGACACGGTAGGTTCAAAACAGTGCATTAGTATTACAAGAAATAAGATATTCAAAGAATTGTTAAAAAGTCGTATAGAAATAAATAATTCCGAAGGTATTATTACGCTGCCTGACTAACAACTGCCGTTAAGTGCTTCGTTAAACGGCTGTAACTAACTGCTCTTAACTGCAGTATTCAGTTACCCGCCCACTAGGGCAAAATGTAGTTCAAAGCCTTTTTAACATGTGTTCTCCGGGCATAAATATCTGTCTAATGTTGCCCAGTCGTGACTCTACTCTTCGGTGGCTCCACGGCTTGGTTAATACTCTCCGCCCGAAGGCAGAAAGATCGACAGTGCTCTCTCTCTCTCTCTCTCTCTCTCTCTCTCTCTCTCTCTCTCTAGAAGTCACGTAGGCAATTCATATATAGCAAGAGGAAGAGCCCATTCCTCGTGAGAGGGCACCATAACAGAAGTGTTTTAACAGAAGACGGAAAGTGTGATACGGAGATGTGAAGGCGTATTGTCAAGGCCAAGAATGCATTCCAGAACCTGAGTAGAGTACTAAGTGACATGAGAACCTCACGAGTACTGGACTGTTATGTGATGACTACCCTCTAATATGGTAGCGAATGCAGGACAATCTCATCATTGATGAAGGAAAGACTTGAAGCAACCGAAAAGAAAGATGTGGAAGATATCATGGGCGGAACACGCGAGCAATGACAAGGTTTTGAAGAGGATGGAGACGAGAAGGAAAAATATTTAACATCAGGAAGAAACAGCTGAAGTTCTTGGGAGGCGAAATGAGGAAGGATGGCTTGGTGAACCTGATGCTCACAATAAGGACAGTGGAGAAGAGAGACGAGCGAAAGCAACGCATAACATACCTGATGGACTTGAGTGGGATAACAGGAGAAGGGGTGTTAAAAGCGACAAGGGATGGGGAGATGTGGAAGGACATGATCACCTACGTCCTGAAGGGACATGGCACATAGAAGAAGAAAAATAAATCTAAAAACTTGCCTGTGTAGCTGATCAGTTTTGAGAAGAGATGAATTTATACTTAATCAGAATTTGATAAACAGATAATTTATAATGTGGGTATAAAGTGGGTGATCAATTCTCTATTATAATCAATGTATAAACTGATCTCTCACTTTGTGGCCAAAATAGTTAATATGCATATATATTCTAGATTCATAGGCTTGAGAAAACAGTGGAGCGTGGCTGAGTGGGATAACACGAGAAGGGGTATTAAGAGCGACAAGGGATAGGGAGATATGAAGTGCAATGATCGCCTACGTCCTGAAGGGATATGGCACATAGAAAAAGACAAAATAAATAATAAAGACATGCCTGCGTTGCAAATCACTTTTGAGAAGAGGAGCATGTATACCTAATCAGAATTTGCTAAACAAATAACAATTTATAATGTTGGTATAAAGTGGGGGATCAATTCTGTATTTTAGTCAATATACTAATTGATCCCTCACTTTGTGGCCATGCTACGCATTTATATTGTAGATTTATGTGCTTCAGAAGATAGATGGTGTAGCGGGGATTGAGAGGGATAACAGACGGAGGGGTATTAAAGGCGAAAAGGGATAGGGAGATGTAGAGGGCCATGATCGCCTACGCCCTGAACAGACACGGCACATCGAAGAAGAATTTTTATCCTTCCTGTTCGGGATGGCTCACATGATTTTCTCAACTGTAGAATCATATTTCTGATGCATCAAGTAACAGTAAGATATTCAAGCATTCACACCTATACAGGAGGAACTTACAATAAAATTGTCCATTCTTTTTCTTTATTTCTGTTGCTTCAAGTCTCTTCTATATCGCTGAAGAGTTTGTCTAGCATTCATTGCCATGTAAAAGGACTGATATTATGTAACGATTCAGTACTCTTTTCTTTGTTTCTGTTGCTTCAAGTCTTTTCTTTATCGCTGAAGAGTTTGTCTAGCATTCACTGCCATGTAAAAGGACTGATATTATGTAACAGTTCGGTACTCTTTTCTTTGTATCTGTTGCTTCAAGTCTTTTCTTTATCGGTGAAGAGTTTGTCTAGCATTCATTGTCATGTAAAAGGACTGATATTATGTAAAAATTCGGTACTTTTTTCTTTGTTTCTGTTGCTTCAAGTCTTTTCTTTATCGCTGAAGAGTTTGTCTAGCATTCACTGCCATGTAAAAGGACTGATATTATGTAACAATTCGGTACTATTTTCTTTGTTTCTGTTGCTTCAACTTGCTTCTTTATCGCTGAAGTGTTTGTCTAGCATTCATTGCCATGTAAAAGGACTGATATTATGTAACAATTCGGTACTCTTTTCTTTGTTTCTGTTGCTTCAACTTCCTTCTTTATCGCTGAAGAGTTTGTCTAGCATTCATTGCCATGTAAAAGGACTGATATTATGTAACAATTCGGTACTCTTTTCTTTGTTTCTGTTGCTTCAACTTGCTTCTTTATCGGTGAAGAGTTTGTCTAGCATTCATTGCCATGTACAAGGACTGATATTATGAAACAGTTCGGTACTCGTTTCTTTGTTTCTGTTGCTTCGACTTCCTTCTTAATCGCTGAAGTGTTTGTCTAGCATTCATTGCCATGTAAAAGGACTGCTATTATGTAACAATTCGGTACTCTTTTCTTTGTTTCTGTTACTTCGAGTCTTTGCTTTATCGGTGAAGAGTTTGTCTAGCATTCATTGCCATGTAAAAGGACTGATATTATGTAACAATTCGGTACTCTTTTCTTTGTTTCTGTTGCTTCAACTTTCTTCTTTATCGCTGAAGAGTTTGTCTAGCATTCATTGCCATGTAAAAGGACTGATATTATGAAACAGTTCGGTACTCGTTTCTTTGTTTCTGTTGCTTCAACTTCCTTCTTTATCGGTGAAGAGTTTGTCTAGCATTCATTTCCATGTAAAAGGACTGATATTATGTAACGATTTGGTTCTCTTTTCTTTGATTCTGTTGCTTCAAGTCTTTTCTTTATCGCTGAAGAGTTTGTCTAGCATTCATTGCCATGTAAAAGGACTGATATTATGTAACAATTCGGTTCACTTTTCTTTGTTTCTGTTGCTTCAGGTCTTTTCTTTATCAGTGAAGAGTTTGTCCAGCATTCATTGCCATGGAAAAGAACTGATATTATGAAACAGTTCGGTACTCTTTTCTTTGTTTCTGTTGCTTCAAGTCTTTTCTTTATCGCTGAAGAGTTTGTCTAGCATTCTTTGCCATTTGAAAGGACTGATATTATGTAACAATTCGGTACTCTTTTCTTTGTTTCTGTTGCTTCAACTTTCTTCTTTATCGCTGAAGAGTTTGTCTAGCATTCATTGCCATGTAAAAGGACTGATATTATGAAACAGTTCGGTACTCGTTTCTTTGTTTCTGTGGCTTCAACTTCCTTCTTTATCGCTGAAGAGTTTGTCTAGCCTTCATTGCCATGTAAAAGGACTGATATTATGTAACAATTCGGTACTCTTTTCTTTGTTTCTGTTGCTTCAAGTCTTTTCTTTATCGGTGAAGAGTTTGTCTAGCATTCATTGCCATATCAAAGGACTGATATTATGTAACAATTCGGTTCTGTTTTCTTTGTTTCTGTTGCTTCAACTTTCTTCTTTATCGCTGAAGAGTTTGTCTAGCATTCATTGCCATGTAAAAGGACTGATATTATGTAACAATTCGGTACTCTTTTCTTTGTTTCTGTTGCTTCAACTTTCTTCTTTATCGCTGAAGAGTTTGTCTAGCATTCATTGCCATGTAAAAGGACTGATATTATGTAACAATTCAGTACTCTTTTCTTTGTTTCTGTTGCTTCAAGTCTTTTCTTTATCGGTGAAGAGTTTGTCTAGCATTCATTGCCATGTAAAAGGACTGATATTATGTAACAGTTCGGTATTCTTTTTTTGATTCTGTTGCTTCAAGTCTTTTCTTTATCGGTGAAGAGTTTGTCTAGCATTCATTGCCATGTAAAAGGACTGATATTATGAAACATTTCGGTACTCGTTTCTTTGTTTCTGTTGCTTCAACTTCCTTCTTTATCGCTGAAGTGTGTGTCTAGCCTTCATTGCCATGTAAAAGGACTGATATTATGTAACAATTCAGTACTCTTTTCTTTGTTTCTGTTTCTTCAAGTCTTTTAATTTGTAAGGAGATTGTTCAGCATTCACTGATATTTCATGATAGTTCAGTACACTTCTTTGTTTCTGTTGCTTTAAATCTCGTCTTCATCTGTTTGAAGATTTTACAGTATTCATTCCTAAATGAGTGGGACTGTTATTAAGCGATATTTCAGTTATTCCTTCTTTTGTTTCCGTTGTTTTACATCTTTTTTTTATCTGTGAAGCGACTGTCCAGCATTCACTGCCTTATTAGAGGTTTGATATTACGTAATATTACAGATGCATTTTCTTTGTTTCTGTTATTTCATGTTTCTTCTCCATCTATGAAAAAATTGTCCAGCATCTGCTGTCACACAGTAGAACTGATATTACATAATAGTTCAGTCTTTGTGTCTTTGTTTCTAACAGATTTTTCCTGCTTTTGTTTTATTTTCAACAATCGGCACTAAATCTGAAACGTTAAAGCATTTAACATTTTCCCACCCTGAAGATGCGTATCCAGCTTCAAAGAAACAACAAAATTCTATTTTTTGGATCGTATGTTGGGAAAAAATAAAAATGATAAGAATAACTCAAAGTTTTAGAGAATTGAATTAAACATTACCAGCAGAATTAGATTAGAGGCGTGAGATTAAGTGAGATTATCTTAGCCGGCAATCAGACTTTATTCCACGCAGACTCCAGATTATTAAAGGGAATCTGAAGAGATAGGCGAGGTTTGTATGTTGGCACGGGTTCTCATCGCTTGGAACAAAATCAAACTGGATGAACTTGGACGTTAGCATTTGCTCATCTGATCCAATTCTAGGAGAGTACTGAACATCAGGAGAAGCTCTTATCTTGCATCAGGAGGTGTTCAAGACAAATAATAGTGTAGAATAACGAAGCTATTTTTAAAAGAATTCTTATTTTCTTGAGACGATAATTTCTGAAATATGTACAATATCTCATCTACTGTTGACTGTGATTTAATCATGGCGTCGAATGTTATATATCTGAACTTATTTATAAATAGAACATTGTCTGTGTGTGTATGTGTGTGTGTGCGTTACCTATAGACTTCAAAACGGCTGAACCGATTTTCTTGAAAATTTACACTGTTGTACTATAAGCGTCTTCGGGTGTTCTTAGGTACCCCCGATAAATATCGAAAAATCGAAAAAATCGGGTTATAGAAGGAGTGGTCCTATTTTAATCAAATTTGATACACTCATAGACAAAGACATAAGAAACGATATTCAGAAGTTCCAAGGTTGCAGTACTTACGATAGTTAAAAAAAATCGATAATATATATATAAATATATATAATATATATATAAGGCAAGAGGTTTGTGTGTGTGTCTGTTTATCTGCCTGTATGTCTGTATTTTTTAAGCTCCTTTATTCTAGTCTTTGCTTCAGGTTTGGCTCTAAGTAGGTATAATTGTAATTCTTAGTCTCAGCCATGATACCATTTACTCAGAGGACTTATTTAGCCTTCAAAATTTAGTTTACAACGAAAAAAACATGCTTGATATCGATACCAGGAAATCAAAATTTGACTTACATCCATTCATTTTTCTTTCAGTCTACGGTTTCCCTTTAACTGGAAACAACTATTGCTTTTTAGTCTGTCGTGCCAAAGTCCAAAGAGTCTGAGCTCCAGGACCATGGATTAGTTTTAAAGCTTTCATTTCACCCGAGCAATGCCGGGCTATACTGCTAGTATGTACTACAAGATACCAAAGTAATCTTAACGTTCAGCGTCACATCAGTACATGAGAGGAGTCAAGTAAATAATAGTTACTTGGAAAATAACTTCATAGTCATCAGATGTAGAATAGCGCCTTGTAAGATATCATTGTTTGTCTCCGACATGTCAGCGACTAATCGATCCAGCTGCGCCTAGAATTTGTATCTGACAGAAAGATATACAAGCGCTCCACCAAAAAACGAAAAGAACGTAGAATATAGCGTCTTTGGGATGACATTGACATCTGCAAAAATTCCCAAAGCTCAGTATCTCATGAAACCGTGGTTTCAACCTTTTAGGTTTCGTCTGGCGATTTGTTTCGTAACCGGCTGATCTTAAATATCTAAATCTCTACATGTTGTATCTCTGTCTTTTTTTAAGCATGTATCAAGCTCTTTCTAATATGACTGTTTTCTGATCTAATTTAATTCGAATCTGATCTATAACGGATCAGTATATATATATATATATATATATATATATATATATAGTTCATTCAGTAATAAATTAGAGCACTCTCACTACTGGCGTATGAATACATGATATATCACACACTAAAAGCAAGCTGCCTCCTACCGAGCGCCCTTAGATCAGAAGGAAGAATCGCCGACTCATGTCAATTTGGTCGGGTTTCAATCCTGGGTAAAAAGCAATCGGATGTCTATCCATACTGATGAATTGCGAAACAGATCTGTCTGTAGATAACTAAATATACATATATATTTAAGGGGTCACAAATAAAAACAGGAACAAGGAATTAGTGTAAACAACTGTATTAACAAAATAACGGATAAAGTTACAATATGCCAGCTTGTTCGTCTAGCTGACGAGCAAGTGGTGTTGGATATCAAAGTCTCTGTTCGGTAAGTCATTCTACGGGCGGGTGCCTGACTCATATCAGACTGGTGCTCTCTGGGTGACTACTAGTCACATGGTATTTATGCAGGTTGAGTTAGTCCAATACTATGTTAATGGGTCGGTCCGTTACAACAATAATAAAAAGACATAGCTTTACCAAAGACGGCCGAATGGGATACAAGTTTGTGTTAATATCGCATATATATCGGCCAATCCCCACTCCCCGTTATCTCTCGGGTTGGCGTCGATATTCCGCAGATCTTTAGTGTAATGACGGTGTTTCTGCGACAGGTTTTGGATAGCTGAGAACTCACTGTTCATTACGTGACTACAGGAAGACAAGAACAATGCAGTGATGTGAAGAACAGATACTACTCATTGATCCTTGCTCAAAAGCTAGATATAATTACCTATCTTCTTCACTAAGGCAGAAAGTGACGTAAGGTTGACTTTTAGTGTGAGGCATAGACATGCCAATGGTCCATGGACAAAAAATTATCTATTTCTTACAGTCACTGTCATCTTGGCGTTGACATTATACCGAGCTTCACCTCTATTAGTGCAATGAGGAAGGTTTTGCCGAGGAGTTTGAATCACCGAATCGGGCGTCTCCTCCTTCTAAAATAAGAATGATTACCAAACAAAAGAAAACTCTTATGTAAGTGCTATGTCGCCAAGTATAAATGAATAACTCAACAACAGAATCAGAATATAAGTTGTATTCCGCGGAAAGACGGTTAGTATGTACAGAAGTGATTAGTAATATTTACAATAGAAAGATACAAGAGTCCAATCCGTCGTAAGACGTGTGTATACGTGATTACTTCCGGTACGCCACCAGAAGTGTGACTAACTCTTCACTGACTCGCACTGACTCTTCAGTAACTCATTAGAGACTCTCAAGTGACTCTCTACGACTCATTATTTAGTCGTCCCTCCCAGTAAGGGCAACATATGACACATGGTCAGTTTATATCTGGGATTTCCGGGCTATATGGCCCAGCCAAAAGATATCTGTCTATTTTTGCCCAGTCGTGTCTCTACCCTTCGGTGGAACCACGACTGGTTTACTGCTCTCTGCTCGGAAGCAGAGAGCGCCCCCCACCCGAAGGCAGAGTGCCGACAGTGTCGCAGAGTCGTCAGTCCAGCGACTCTGTACGACTCTCATGTAGAGAATCCACTATTGCTATATATATATAGCAATGGGAACAGTCCATTTGTAGTCAAATAGGAGCGGCGCCCTAACAGTAAGGAAAATGATCTTTTTTTACTGAGAGAAATTTTGAATGGTTACTCAAATTTCATGAAAATAGGGAATACTTAATTTTCTTTGAGTTAAGTTCAAAATGGAAGTTTTATTTATTTTCTTTATTTCTTTTAAATTTCAGATTAATTTTCGTCGTTACCATTGATTTGGTTTGACCTGGCAGAACATTGATTATCTGGAGAAGTAAAGCAATCTACTTGTCTGGTAAGCCATCATCTTATTCTTGCTGTTATTGCTCATGCTACGTCATGTTTTAGGCTTTTACATGTATGAGTTTCTAAACTACTTTCATGGTAAATGTTCGGTTCAGCTCTTCGCTATGGTACCTCGACTTCATGAATTTAAGCGCAGTACTACTTTGGCAGTTAGGTTCCATAAATCTACAGTTAAAATGGCTAGATACGACCGTAAATTCTATGATAATAGTGTATTTTATTGCACTTCTCGCTTGCGGAACTCTCTTCTGGCTCCATTTTTTCTGCCAACATTAATCTTCAAAAATTTAAATGCAATGTCATTCGTTATCTTTTTTTTGCAATCATTTCAACCCAAGCAAGACAACTCACTGCCACTGACACTCAGGGGGTTACATAGGGGAAAGTAACGAGAAAGAGTGGTTGGGGAATTGCAGAGGGGGAAGTGATGAGAAAGAGTGGTTGGGGAGTTACATAGGGGAAAGTGATGAGAAAGAGTGGTTAGGGAGTTACATAGGGGAAAGTGATGAGAAAGAGTGATTAGGGGGTTACATAGAGGAAAGTGATGAGAAAGAGTTGTTGGGGAGTTGCATAGAGGAAAGTGATGAGAAAGAATGGTTAGGGGGTTACATATGGGAAATGTCTTCATGATTCTATTTTTTTTCACTCTTTAGTAATGTTTTTGTTTTCTAATTTTTTCACAATCAATAAACCCTTGTGTCTTAGTGGCTTTGCTGCCTTGCTTGTAAATTCGATAATAATAATAATAATAATAATAAAGTAATATCTATTTATTTGGTTAAATTTGTTTGCTTAGGGTCATATTACATTGAAACACCGGTTCTCGTAAGATCACCGAAATTAAGCAACACTGAGCCTGGTCAATATCTAGATGGGTGTAAGTTTGGTTGTGCAGGTGCTGT
Source organism: Ascarosepion bandense (assembly GCA_037127315.1). NCBI lineage: Eukaryota > Metazoa > Mollusca > Cephalopoda > Sepiida > Sepiidae > Ascarosepion > Ascarosepion bandense. The sequence continues at coordinate 4,753,835 of JBBBDQ010000532.1, read as the reverse complement.
CATGTATAACTGCTTGGAATTTGAAATGAGAGAAACAGGTTCTAGTACAAGTCGGGTTCGTTATATTCACTTACGTGCAAATATCCTTAGGAAAGGCATGAATCCACCTCACGTTCCTCAGATATGGGTTAATTAGTAGAACTTGTAATAATAAATCATTACTATCTTTATTACCAAAAAAATATTGTAATTTGAAAAAATGATTTAAATAAACTGCAAAGTGGTGATAAGCCATAAAAAACAAATCCATCAAATTTGTTTCAATTAGAAGTTTAGTTTTTAGCTCCGGTTGAAAAGAGAATTAAATAAAATAGAGCCTGTATTGTGGATGATACAGTTACATATTCTTTGTCCGCTGCTAGATAGAAAACAACGCCCTTGTTAAAAAACGTAAGTTTTATTTAAAGCATCAGCTAATTGGTTAACAAGCTGACCCATCCCTGAAAATCTTGAAATCAACCTAAATATATATGGACTAACAGTATAGCCCGTCATTGCTCGGGTGTAATGAAAGCTTTAAAACTAATCTATGGTCCTGGAGCTCAGACTCTTTGGATGTTGGCACGAAAGACTAAAAAGCAATAGTTGTTTCCAGTTAAAGCGAAAATCGTAGACTGAAAGAAAAATGAATGGATGTAAGTCAACTTTTGATTTCCTGGTATCGACATCAAATAAGTTTTTTTCGTCGTAAACTGAATTTTGTTGGCTAAATGTCCTCTGAGTAAATGGTATCATGGCTGAGACGAAGAACTACAAATATACCTACTTAGAGCCAAACCTGAAGCAAAAACTAAAATAAAAAGGCTGAAAAAATACCGACATACAGGCAGATAAATAGACACACACACAAACATCTTGCACATATATATATATATATATATGTTATCGATTTTCAGCACTATTGTAAGAACTGCAAGCTTGAAACTTCTGGATATCGTTTCTTATGTCTTTGTCTATGAGTATATCAATTTTGATTAAAATCGTACCACTCCTTCTATAACCCGATTTTTTCGATTATCGATTTTCGATATTTATCCGGGGTACCTCGATACAAAAGCTAGCTAAGAACACGCGCAGACGCTTATAGTACAACTGTGTAAATTTTCAAGAAAATCGGTTCAGCCATTTCGGAGTCTATAATGGACACACACACACACACACTCACAGAGATACATAGTTCCATTAATAATTAAGTTTAGATTCGAAGGAGAACGGACGAAGAAGAAAAAAATCTCTAATTCTTGCCATTCTTCTTCCTCCAGTTTATACATCACCCTTTTTTTTTTATCCTTTCGCCCCAAGCAAGGCGGTACCGCCACTGATGCACAGGGGTCTACATATGAGTAAAAGTTTAGTCAGGAGGAGACTGACGAAAACGACGGACCAGTTACAGGGGATGTCAGAGAAAGGGCAAGAGAAGGATTGGAACTCAGGTGTGAAGACAGTTGCAAAGATAGAGAGAAAGAAGAACAACATATATAGGGCGATGTAAAAGTCAAATGAATGAGAGATGGGTATTGACATTGCATTTAACTTCATGGAGGTTGTAGCCGGCAGGAAAGTAAGTATATGGAAGGGTGTTCCACAGGCGGGAAGTCCGAGAAAAATGTAGAGAAGAACAAGAGAAGTGAGGCACTTACAGAAGTAGTACTGAGGACTGACCATTTTCTCTGTATCTTCAACGATGAGGTCTGCGCTGAGTTTATGACTGAATAAACGTTTCAAGGCCCTGAGACCTCCTTGAGGGGAATCTCGGTTCATCCCGATTAGTGTAAAATCTGGGTCACTTATCATTAATGCGGATGTGGGTTTATGGTGCTGTGGATATTATCTCGGAACGCAAAATCTGAGAACCGAGATCGAATTCCAGTTGAATTCATTGCATTTACTTACGCGCAAATACCCTTGGGAAAGGTATTCATCCGTCTTTCTCCCTCCAGCTATGGGGTATATAGCAGAATAGATTAGGTTTTATAGCTTTCGTTGGCAACCAATCTACCAAAGAAAGTAATGGCAACCTACTGCGGGAATATCTTCTTCCCAGTAAGTCATGTCTCTTTCGGGACATGATCGCCTAAGCGAGTATCCCGTATGGCATTTAATTGACATACGTGATACTGACATTAGTACATTTAAGTAAAGTATGAATCCTTTTCTTCCTAAATTGTGTCCTGTCGCTATACCTTTACAGCTTTAAATAGAATTGAATTAGCACTAATGTTCTTCGGTAAGGCATGAATCCAATACTCCCTGAATTTTTTTCATTACCATTGTTCTGGGATTGTTTCAGTTAAATTAGGACATGTCTTTAGAAAAGGCATAAATCCTTTTCTTCCTGCATTGTGTCCTATCGCCAGTCCTTTCCAGCAACGTTCACAAAGTATGAAAGCATCAATGAATATCTCCATTCATTCACTCCCATCTCATATAATCACTTCACATTTTCCTTTTTTAGAAGTGCATGAACCCAAAACTTTACATCTTTCCCATCTCCATAAAAAGTTATGTTATGTTATTAGTCCTGACCTGGCATATCGGAACGTATTTTCCCTGTGCTTTTTCTATAAATATTTTAATGGTGATTGTTCTGGTGTGCTTTCGTCTTTGGTAACTAGTTTTGATGAATTCAAACGCAGTACTACATTAGAAGCAAGGTCTCTTCATTTTTACAGTTGAAATGGCCACATGTAACCGTAAGTTTTATGCTAATAGTTTCTTCTATCGCATTTCTTCCTCGTGGAACCGTCTTCACGTTTCTTGCTGCATAGTTAACTTTCATTTTCAAAACTTTAAATGCAATGTCACTCGTTATCTTTTGTCTCTTAGGGCCCGAATGTTTTTTCCGTCTGAATCTATCCTGCACATTTATAAATCTACCATCCGCCCGTGCATCGAATACTGTTGCCATATCTGGCCGTGTACCCCTGCTACTCTCCTTGGGCTTCTCGACACGGTACAGTGGAGGGTATGTAATGTGATCGATACCGACTTAGCAGACCGCCTGCAGCCTCTCTCTCACCGGCGCGACGTGGCTTCCCTGTGTCTCTTCTATAAATACTTTCACGGCTTCTGCTCCGATGAACTTAAATCACTAGTGCCCCCTAGGTTCGAATTTGCACGAGATACTAGATTAGGAACTAGATCCCACCCTTTTACAGTGAAACCGATAAAATGCAACTGCAACTTCTACTCCAACAGTTTCTTTTCTCGCACTTCCCGACTGTGGAATTCCCTTCCACAAGACTGTTTCCCCGACGGCTACAATCTCCAGGAGTTTAAATGTAAGGTCAATAGACACCTCCTAACACAATAACTCGCTTCCATTCTTTCAAACACTCTTCCCACCTACCCAACTATCTATCACCCCCCTTCTGACATTTCCTATATCTAACCACTCTTTCTATTTACCTTCCCCCATGTAGCCCCAAGCGCATTAGTGGCAGTGGAATGCCTTGTTTGGGGTGAAATGATTAAAAAAAACTGTTCTTTTATTGTTCTCTCTCTTTAATAATATTTTTCTCATATTCTTTTCTACTCTGCAACTTCTTGAGTCTTAGTGTCGTTATTGCCTTGGTTAGAGTGAAATGATATCTGTTATTCCATTGTCATTATTGAGAGGTAATCAATATAATGGAAAATAAAAAAAATTCTCTTTTTCATCAACCCATGCCAAAATGTAAAGTTACTGGAAGCTTCTTTATGATGGACATTGAAAAGAATAGTGAAGTGAATTATTTCTCTTTAAGGACAAAATCTATTGATTGTGCCAAGTTCTTTACTTGGATGTTTGGCCGGATAAAAATATTGTGCTGTCTCCATAGGAAATAGGACCATCATAAAAAATGTTCAGCAGGAAACATCAGCGAACCAGACCTCAACAAAGTACGTAGCTCTGCCAATATTCAATGCGCCCTACGCTGTTTACAAGAAAGAAACGGAAGGAAAAAACTTTTTTTTTCTTTTCTGGACAATGGAATGGATTTCCAAGCCTCACGTTTATTATTCTATAGTATATATATATTCTCCGTTTGTAAAGGAGATATTACGCGACCTAGGTTTCTACCATGAGTCGTGTCTTCAGGCAATTTGCAATAACTGATTTTGCCATTTACCGTTTTTTTTAAGAACGCTTACGTAACGGTGTTTTTTTTAACGCTCACGTGGCAGGGAATTTTTGAACGCGCAGTTTTTTAAATTACAAGAAATTATAACGTTTTCATCTATGGTTGCATGAACCTAATTGGTATTTTTAGTATGGTTACACTTAGTCATAATTTCTGTTCTTTCATTCAATAGTTCATTTTTGTTTGGGAATAACATAAAAACTGTACAAATTGAAATCAAAATATGGAAATGACCCAAACATAACGTGGAGTATAGTGAAAACAGCCAAGCCTTACAACGATGGCAAAATATGTAGACTGTGCCAGGAAGAAAAGTTAGAGATTATGCTTTTTATGATAGGAACTGAGCAAAAAAATAGCTGTAACGTTGACATTTGCTCTTTCCATTGATTTTTCAACTATTTCAACCTTTTTCCGAGGTCATCTTCAGAGGTATGAGTTATGTTAACAAATGTAACCGGAAAACTGTGTTGCTAAAAATTACTTTACATTTTTTGTTGCTTCAAATATAACGGTTGACAAATTGCTAACGTTCATTAAAACGTGAAAATTATCCAAAATGGAATTTTTTATATGTTGTAATGTCATGGTCATGCACATGTTACAGCATGAAAACATTAAGAAATAAATGAAAATAACATCTATCATGTTACAGCCTATTTCTGACATCTTTTTATTTTAATACGCAAAAGATTATCCGTGAGTATGAACGGATTTTATTAAAAATAAGCAAACATAATGTTTGCAATTTATTTAATCTGGCATGTTTCAAAGAAAATTTGCTGCCTAAATACACAAATTAAATATATATATATATATAATCCACCATTGCGATTAATCAATCCTGGTTCTTTCTGCTTGAATGTCTGTTTCACATGTTCCAACTGCTTCGAGTACAGGTCTGCAGAAATGGTTTTGCCACGTTGGTAGCAGCACATTTGTCGACAAGTCCACCAAATACAGATAATGTTCTTCTGTAGTGGTGGTCTTGTGGTGTGATGGACAGGGTCTCGTGGTGACAGCTGTTGTGGAGTAGTTTTCGCACTGAAATGTATAATCGTACTATGGCGGTTGCTAATCGACTTAACGCAACCAAAATGTTAAGAACTTGGTAATCTTCCACTGTAAGCTGACTCCTTAGTATTCGGTTAACTGCCGACTAATATCAACTGCCTAGTAGTTCTACTGAACTCCAATATAACCTTAAAGAACTCTCTAGAACTTCTAAGAACTACTATGAACTTCCCAAGAACTTCTCGAGTTTAACTCTTATTAATATAGGAGAGAGAGAGTCCATTATCTGAGGAATAGGTGTGTTTCACCATAATATCAACCCAAATCGGACAAGCGACGAAGTGTAATACCGGAACTACTTGTTGTCCTTGGTAATGAATCAATCAATTATGTTGTGTTGCTGAGAAAGATGCTGTCACTCGTTGCTGCTTGTTAGATTCCGACACTTACTGAACTTTTATGCCTTCACTATGCAGTTGAAGTGAAACCCGACGGTTTCATTAGACACCTGGTAGAGTTGGCAACCTCTCCACAGTTGTTCTCTTCTATGGCCGCCTTCAAGACCTCATCATCCAGGCTCTGTGGCTAGTACTGCAGGATTCATCACAAAGGGACAGATCTCTCGACCTGTAAACGCCCGGCATTATTCACAAAGGCTTAATGTATTCGGTAACTTGATGCAGCTGCGTACAAGCCCACTTTAAAGTCATAAGGCAGACAAATCCGAACAAGCTTCGACACTGCCATGTTTCCTCGCCTCTGCTTGAGCTGTTACTGATGTGTGTGCGCAGCGTAGCTGAGCTGGTCATGTGCAATGTCAACACCTCAATAGCTTTCCCGGTACGTGACGCACAATTTTGCGTTTCAGTGATCACTTTTTCCCACATGATGTAAAAACCGTGAAATATATATACATCAGTCAGTTAATTAAGTGCCATACGTGAAACACGCTTAGGCGATCATGTCTCGTAAGAGACATGACTAACTGGGCAGAAGATTATCCGCAGTAGGTTGCCATTGCTTTTTGCGGTAGACTGCTTGCCATCCAAGGCTATAGAACCCAATCTGTCCTATTATTTAACCCATAACTGGAAGGAAGAAACGGATTAATACATTTTCTAAGGCTATTTGCGCGTAAGTGAATGCAATGAATTCAACTAGAATTCGAACTCGACTTCCTGATTTCTCGTTCTGAGTCGATATCGACTGCACCACAACGCACATCCGCATATATATATATATATGTTCGTTAAAAATGACAGACAAGGTGTTGTGGTTAAGTTTTTCATATAATATTTCATGTGATCTTATACTACACTTACACCTACTTAGAGCCAAACCCGAAGTAAAAACTAAAATAAAAGGGCTAAAAAAAATACAGACATACAGGCAGATAAACAGACACACACACGAACATCTTGCCTTATATATATATATATATATATATATATATATATATATTATATATATTTATATATATATTATCAATTTTCTGCACTATCGTAAGAACCGCAACATTGAAACTTCTGAATATCGTTTCTTATGTTTTTGTCTATGAGTGTATCAAATTTGGTTAAAATAGGACCACTCCTTCTATAACCCGATATTTTCGATTATCGATTTTTGATATTTATTGCGGGTACCTCGACACAAAACCTAGCTAAGAACACTCGCAGACGCTCATAGTACAACTGTGTAAATTTACAAAAAAATTGGTTCAGCCTTTTCGGAGTCTATAGGTAACGGACACACACTCAGACAGACACACACACACATACACACACACACACAAAGTTCCATTTACAAATAAGTTTAGATAGTAGCAGAATGTGTGTATTTAGAAAGATGAAAAAGGTTACCAATAATGTTTGTTCCTTTCCTTTTTATGGCTAGCGAGAAAGTGAAAAGGAAGTTGAAACAATAAAGGCAAGTTGTACATATCGGACTTTAATTTGTTTAGGGGTCAGTTGAAGTATCTTGTTGTTGTTTTTGGACGGCATGTGAGTGAAGACGAAGAGAGAAAAATTGGAAGAAGTGGAAGAATGAATGTGTGATGACGAGACATGACAGGATCAGCGTCTTTTGTTACATTTTAGAGTGTCGTCTTTGTACTGCTCTCATTTGACTGACCTCTTGACTGTCAAGGAACGTGAATAAGTAGTGACATTTAGTCACATGATTGCATCGCACTGCATACGCATTATATTTTAGGTATTAAGAAAAATTGACCGGGGTCAGAGATCAATTTGCTACTTCCTAACCAATCAGAATCCACAATCATAATTTTTACACCGGCTTGTGAAATTTGCCTTGGCCTAGGTTTTTCCAAAATGTTTTCAGTCATTCTGATCCATTTTTGCATATGCACAATTTTGCTGTTTGTGTTTCAGTTAATTGTTGGAAGGTATAGGATTTGATATGCGTTGTGGTGCAGTGGATATCAACTCGGAACGATAAATCGGAGGGCCGTGCTCGAATTCCAGTTGAAGCCCACGCATTCACTTACGCACAAATACCCTTGGGAAAGTTATTCATCCGTCTCTTCCCTCCAGTTATGGGTTAAATAATAGGACAGATTGGGTTTTATAGCCTTGACTGGCAACTAGTCTACCGCAGAAAGCAATGACAACCTACTGCGGGATGACCTTTTGCTCAGTCAGTCATGTCTCTTTCGAGACATGATCGCTTCATCACGTATGGCACTTAACTGACTAACTAACTGATCCTATAAACGTGATGCGCTGTTCTGTTTTGCGTGTTGGCACTTTGCACCACCAACATATGGTTTTACTAAAACTGAATTTCGATTATAGAAAAAAAAAGACGGAAAAAGATGGGGTAATTCAAAAACATATGAATTCTCAATGCCACAAATTCTCAACTCAGGAAATGGCCATAAAATTCTCAAGACGGCCCCAAGAATAAAAAAAAAAATAACAACAGTCCTGTGATACAGAACGCGATATTTGCAATTTTTACAGCTATGGTGAGTGGGGAAATAGCAGACGTATTAAATCTTGCAAATATTTTTCAATACAGGCTGACGAAGCTAATGATATCAGTGACACTTCCGGTTACTAGTGCTTTTTTCCCTTAATTCCTTCAATTACATTCCTCCAATTACATTCCTTCAATTACATTCCTCCAATTACATTCCTCCAATTACATTCCTTCAATTACATTCCTCAAATTACATTCCGTCAATTACATTCCTTCAATTACATTCCTCCAATTACATTCCTCCAATTACATTCCGTCAATTACATTCCTTCAATTACATTCCTCCAATTACATTCCTTCAATTACATTCCTCCAATTACATTCCTCAAATTACATTCCGTCAATTACATTCCTTCAATTACATTCCTCCAATTACATTCCTCCAATTACATTCCTCCAATTACATTCCTTCAATTACATTCCTCCAATTACATTTCTTTAATTACATTCTTTCAATACATTGCTCCAATAACATTCCTTCAATTACATTCCTCCAATTACATTCCTCCAATTACATTTCTCCAATTACATTCCTCCAATTACATTCCTTCAATTACATTTCTTCAATTACATTCCTTCAATTACATTCCTCCAATTACATTTCTCCAATTACATTCCTCCAATTACATTCCTTCAATTACATTCCTCCAATTACATTCCTTCAATTACATTCCTCCAATTACATTCCCCCAATTACATTCCGTCAATTATATTCCTTCAATTACATTCCTCCAATTACATTCCTTCAATTACATTCCTCCAATTACATTCCTTCAATTACATTCCTCCAATTACATTCCTTCAATTACATTTCTTCAATTACATTCCTCCAATTACATTTCTTCAATTACATTTCTTCAATTACATTCCTCCAATTACATTCCTCCAATTACATTCCTTCAATTACATTGCTCCAATAACATTCCTTTAATTACATTCCTCCAATTACATTTCTCCAATTACATTCCTCCAATTACATTCCTTCAATTACATTCCTCCAATTACATTCCTTCAATTACATTCCTCCAATTACATTCCTTCAATTACATTCCTCCAATTACATTCCTTCAATTACATTCCTTCAATTACATTCCTCCAATTACATTCCTTTAATTACATTCCTTCAATTACATACCTCCAATTACATTCCTTCAATTACATTCCTCCAATTACATTCCCCCAATTACATTCCGTCAATTATATTCCTTCAATTACATTCCCCCAATTACATTCCTTCAATTACATTCCTCCAATTACATTCCTTTAATTACATTCCTCCAATTACATTCCTTCAATTACATTCCTCCAATTACATTCCCCCAATTACATTCCGTCAATTATATTCCTTCAATTACATTCCCCCAATTACATTCCTTCAATTACATTCCTCCAATTACATTCCTTCAATTACATTCCTCCAATTACATTTCTTCAATTACATTCCTCCAATTACATTCCTCCAATTACATTACATGCTTTAATATTTTTTAAGATTCCCACTTTTTTATTAACTCACCTTTTTAATTCTGTAACTTTTTTATATTTTAAAATGTTAATTCTTTTTTTATAATTTCTTTCCCTTTTTTATGTATTTACCACTTTTTCCTCTAATAATAAATTAATTTTTTCTAATTTCTTTATTTTGTAAAGTTTATTTTTCTTTATTATATTAAATATTTAATATTTCTTAGTTCTACCCTTGTCGATTTAATTTTTATATTTTTTAAAAAGACTTTTGGTTACTTTTCCTCATTCTTTTTAATTACTTTAATTAATTTCATTTAAATTTCATTTAGACTTTGTATTTCTCCAGTTATTTCTCGTCTTACTCATCTTATTAAATCATCCTTTTGGTAACCTTTAGGGAATCGGTCAATGTGAAGAGAGCCAAAAAAATGTCAATCCCAAAAAGCATCAGTCATTATTCAGAGATATCAATTAAAACTTGAATTCCAGTGTTCAGGTTAATAAAAAAAAATCTCTTTTTACTTCTCTTTATGAAAATGAGATCATAACAGTTAAAAAAATTGGTAACAAAAAAGAAAAATAAAGAAAAATGGTCCCGGGTATGACGGTAAACTGCATCCGGCAGCAAGGTCTCTTATTGGGAGGTTGTGAGGAGCGTGGAACCACCTGTTAATTGCTGTTGTTCCCAGGTCCACCCTGACCCGGGGTGGTAGCACCTGTTAGGGTCCCAGCTATGGGTAAATAGTTAACCCCCAAACCGGGGTTAAAATGCTATGAAAGTATTTACCAACAAAACGTTTTTGAATGAAAAATATTACCAACAAATCATTTTGGAATAAAAAAATATTACCAACAAATCATTTTGGAATAAAAAAATATTCCCAACAAAACTTTTTTGAATCAAAAATGTTACCAACAAAACTTTTTTGAATGAAAAATGTTACCAATAACTATGATTTAAAATAAAAATACGTTTCTGGCCTTAAATGACCAGATGTTGATAGGCTGTTAAACAGGAACAAACAAACAAATAAACAAACAAAAATAATTGAACTTGGTTTTTTTTTACATCTATCTTAGTAGTAATTTCGTCAATTTCGTCAACGTGAATGAATCACCTGTCTGTGAATTTTCCAGTTACTGACTATACTCCGAGTTCAACCATTTGATCAATCTTACATTTTTGAGCTAGTATTAATGTAAATGGATGTGCGTTGTGTGCAGTGGATATCGGCTCGAAACGTGAAATCAAAACGCCGAGTTCGAATTCCAGTTGAATTCATTGCATTCACTTACTTGCAAATACACTTGGGAAAGGTATTAGTCCGTCTCTTCCCTCCAGTTATGGGTTAACCAACAAGACAGATTGGGTACTATAACAATGGCAACCTACTGCGTGATAATCTTCTGCTCAGTCAATCATGTCTCTTTCGAAACATGATTGCCCAAGCGTTTTTCACATATGGCACTTAACTGACTGAGTAGTGTAAATTGACTCTGCTCTTGAAGAAATAAATTTATTTGGATATTGATTTAAAATAATTTATTTTAACTTTCGTTGAAATCTAGAGAAATAAGCAAAATCGAAGCAATATAGCATTGTATGTTAACTTGGGTTTGTGTTAATCCAGCTGCCCTATTTAATGTGTTGTTTCAGGGTCATGGAGAAATTGTATCATTTAAATTATTTCCTTTTTCAAATTAGATTCTTGATCGTATGGTCGGACTTTGCTGAAAACAAAACTTTACTTTTTAAATGATTTTTGTACGGCTGTGGTGCCCAGAGCATTTTGATTGATTTCGTTGCATTATCTTATTTTTGCCTTTATTTATACATTTATTTTTTCTCGCATTTATTGTTTGGGCTTCAAAAAAGTTTTGTAGAGGAAAAAATCAGAGCAGACAAATCAAATTTTTTTTTGCTTCTATTGACGTTAATATCAATCCTTTGATTTTATTTTGAATTTAACCACGAGATGAGAAAAAAGGGCATTTCTATTAATAAAGATTTACTCCGTTTAATATAGTCAAGTATAGCCCTGTAAAAGTTGGGATTGAAACAGGTCGGTCGGTGTTCCTTACGTTTTATTTTATTTTATTTATTTTGTGTTCATCTTTTTTTCATCCACAAGTCCTTTAAGTATTAAATTGAATTTATTTCTGGTCTTAATACTGTTTTGTACTACTAATATATATATATATATATAATTTCCTTTTTTAAATTAGCTTCTTGATCGTATGGTCGGACTTTGTTGAAAACAAAATTTGACTATTTAGCTGATTTTTATATGGCTGTGGTACCAACAGCATTTTGATTGATTTCGTTGCATTATTTTATTTCTGCATTTATTTATTTATTTTTCTCGCATTTATTGTTCGTGCTTCAAAAATGTTTTGTAGAGGAAAAAATCAGAGCAGACAAATCACACTTTTCTGCTAGTGTTGACGTTATTATTAACCCTTTTATTTTGAATTTAACCTCTCTTGTGTTCCAACAGCTCGTGATTGAAAAAGAGGGCAAGAATACATTACAAGGCCATTTCTATGCTTAAAGAGCTACTCCGTTTAATATAGTGAATGAGCATATTATACCCAAACTGATTCCTAAGTTGTGTATACGATGAAAATGTATAAGAGACGGAAAAAAGTCACTGTATATTAGGTTCATGGAGCTGTCTCTATGTAAACAGAGAGATTGCCACCTTGGCAATGTCTAATATTTACCGAAAAAGAAATAGAAGAAGAAAAATAATTCTCTAATTTTATTTTATTTTCCTGTTCCTTCTTTTTAGCTGTCTATAATTTTGTTTTTCTTTTTTATTGTGTTTTATACATTTTCATCTTCATTTTTAAATTTCTATTAAATGAAATAAATTCCCCAGATGACCCTAAAGAAGTTGGTATGAAAACCGGTTGGTCGTTCTTTCTTGACTTTTTTTATTTTTTATTGTTCATCTTGTTTTCTTCAACAAATCCTTTAAGTATTAAATTTAATTTATTTCTGGTTTTAATACGGTTTTGTACTACTATATATATTTATTTAATATAAGAAAAATTAAGGCAGACACGTTATTTCATGATAAATCGGAAGTATAGGCCTATTTCAAGCGAACCATCATTAGCTTCCGTTTTCATTGTACAAAGGATTATACACTAATCTTTTGTACAATAAAGACGGAAGCTGATGATGGTTCGCATGAAATATGCCCATACTTCCGATTTACCATGAAATAACGTGTCTGCCTTAATTTTTTCTTATATTTGCTTTCTATATATATATTCATATACATATATATTTAGAGCTCTCTTAGAGAGTTATCCTACCACTGTATGTACAGGATACTCCTTTAGATTCTTCTATATCTACACCGCATGCTTATATATTTAATATATATATATACAGTACTGTGCAAAAGTATTAGGACAAGAACTATTTTATCTTTTATGAGGTATCAAAAGAAAGTTTAAAATCACCTCTGTCCTAACACTTTTGCACACTACCAGTAGTGTGCAAAAGTATTAGGACCGGGGTGATTTTCCTAAAAACCTCACTGAAATTCAAATACAAGGTGAAAAGCCAAGTTAATTGCTAATAAATATTTATTATTTAAAACTAGGTGTAAAAGAAATGTATTAAAAAGAAGTTATATTTAATTTTTTATATTTTCTATTAAACAAGTTATTTTGAAACTACTCATTATTCTATTATTCTTGGATATGACTGCCTTTTTATCTTATTCCCCCTTCTCGAATTGATAAATCTAATGTTACTTTGCAAGACACACTTTAGAACAAATACAAGCTGCTTGGCAGGAGATACCATTAGATATATTGAAGAAGCTTGTGATGTCAGTGTCTGACAGAATGAAAGCTGTGATCAAAGCAAAAGGCTATTATATTAAATATTAAATTTATTTTGTAACAAATATTGTTAAAGAATTTGTTGAGTAATTCAAATAAAATTACTTTAATTAAATTGTTTATTTTCTGTAAATATGCCTCATAAAAGATAAAACAGTTCTTGTCCTAATACTTTTGCACACTACTGTATATTTTATATCGCTTGCTCAAGTGCACTCAACGCATAATCAAGGGAATTGCAGTCTGGGAAGTTAGACTGTCAGATATAAGGAGAGGAATATGGTCGCAGAAATTGTCTGACAGCCATGACTGTGTTAGTCTGCATGTGTGGCATGGTGTAGAGTCCTGCTGTCAGCAGCCACCCTCTTGACACAGGGCAGCACTACCTCCTCAAGGCACTTGATATAGGCCCTTGCCAACAAATTTGGTAGTTCTTTATTTACAGAACAATCAGTGAGTTTCTAAAGCTGCTATACCTTCATCTAACTTTTTCCAAATACTCTGCACTGTGTAGGGATTAAATAAAAATACAAAATAAAATAAAAAAACACTAAATAAAATAAAAAACACTAAATAAAATAAAAATACAAAATAAAATAAAAACTACGAAATCAAATAAAATACAAAATAAAATAAAAGTACAAAATATGGTCGCAGAAATTGTCTGACAGCCATGACTATGTTCTTCTGCATGTATAACATGCAAAATAACACAGTCATGTGTTATTTTGTAACAAATATTTTTTCTTGCTAAAGCATTTGTTGAGTAAATCAAATAAAATTACTTTAATTAAATTGTTTATTTTCTGTCAGTATGTCTCATAAAAGATAAAAAAAATAGTTTTTGTCCTAATACTTTTGCACAGTATATATATATATATATATATATATATATATATATAGTATATCGAGGCAGCAAGTAATTTTCTAGACATATGCTATTAAATATAAGAGACAATGAATGTCTATTATGTTTAATCATGAGCCGTTCTAACCGTCGTATTTTTGCTTTAATTTCAGTTGAAAATAAAGACAAAAATTCTCCAACATTTGGATAATTATTTATTGGTTTTCTTCTAAGCTTTCGGCTCACATGAGCCATCTTCAGAGAGGTAGTTTAAACTGAAATATTATAAAATCCACCATCACCGACGATTTTATTTTGTGTTGACATAAAACTCCGCTTGGCAACGGCAATAGTTACCAAAAATAATAAACGCAGTTCTTAAGTTTGCGATGCGGTTTTATGACGTCACACCGCGGGATAGCGCGAAATGACAACAAAACCATCTAGTCAAATGCAATGTAATATGTTATTTCCTGTTTTAAAGTTGATTTTATTGAGTGTTGGTTGTTTTGATTTGATGTACATGGCCTCCAATATCTGCAGGTTCCTCTTACTGTGTGTATGAGTAAGGATCACCGTATTGTTGACCAAAATCTGTCTGATATTACCTACATGTTTATGTTTTTCAGAGAAATGTTGTTTAATAGTACTCTGATCAGAAAGATGACATGTAAGTCTACGGGAGAGCGTGGTTGTGGTAAAACCAATATATGTACTAGGTTTTTGAGTAGTATCAGAGATGCAATCTCTGAATGGGCATGTAAATTGGTACACTACATTGGTTTTTTGTAAAGAATTTAGTTTAGTGCCTGTTGGGTTATTATAGACTATGAGGTCAATTGTTTTAAAATTTTAAAATTGTTTTTTCATCCCGCGGTGTGACGTCATAAAACCGCATCGCAAACTTAAGAACTGCGCTTATTATTTTTTGGTAACTATTGCCGTTGCCAAGCGGAGTTTTATGTCAACACAAAATAAAATCGTCGGTGATGGTGGATTTTATAATATTTCAGTTTAAACTACCTCTCTGAAGATGGCTCATGTGAGCCGAAAGCTTAGAAGAAAACCAATAAATAAATATCCAAATGTTGGAGAATTTTTGTCTTTATTTTCAACTGAAATTAAAGCAAAAATACGACGTTTAGAACGGCTCATGATTAAACATAATAGACATTCATTGTCTCTTATATTTAATAGCATATGTCTAGAAAATATATATGAAGGATTTTTCCCAAAACTACTTTTTAGGAACGCCTGGATCCTAAGATAAAATGTATTGTTAATTTACTTCTCATGAATTAATCATTAATCTGACATGTACCCGCATCTTTGTTGCTTGCGAACAACTTACAGCTTCGTAAATATTTATTTATCAAATACAATTAAAGCACTATATTTTTATTAATACGGTTACTCAAAGACAAGCACGTTCGTGTAATTGTTTCTGAAATTCCGAGATAAAATATTCACATTATTCCGTGAATTGTTTCGCTTTGTTATTGAGGGAGAAACGTTTCAGTAGCGATACCAATATTGTGTCAAGTTAGGAAATAATGATTTTCCATTATACCAGGATTTATACAGACGTGCATCCTTGCTGGTTAGCGTCAAGGAAAATGGTCATAAAGAACAGTGTTCAACTTCCTCCTGAAGTAGGGCGTGGCTTGGTTTGATGAATTTTCTGGTTTATTAATCCTTCTAGAGAGCTTTAATGAAGATTTCGTTTTGTTTAGTTACTTGCAGCGGAAATAAATATGATGTTTTGGTATAAGTAGCATTGACTGAGAGGGAAAGATTGATACTTTCGAAGAATGGACGTATCGAAGTGTCATTAGAGTGCTACGGACAATGTTAGATGCACTAATAAGTGGGTGTTAGATAACGTCAGTTCAAGGTACGTATTGAAAAAGCACATGGCACTAGGGAAGCTCCGTTACTCATTATGCGACGAGGCAGCTTCGATAAGGAGATTCTGCTGGGCCCAGTGAAGAGCAAGCGTCGCCAGAGACGATCAGCCATATCTTGTTTTGAATATTTTAAAAGGTGGACTGGAATGATGGTGGCTGGGACTGTGAGGTAGCATCAAACAGAAAGAGATGTTGAATGGCGAACACAAAGATGTAGTATTCTTCTTCTTCTTCTACGTGTCCTGTCCCATCAGGACGTAGGCGATCATGGTTCTCCAGGTCTCCCTATCCCGGGTGGCTCTTAGTATGTTTGCTCCTGTTACACCTCGCAACCCCCGTTCCGTCTTCCACCTGATCAAGCCCTGCAAATATGTAATCCGCTGCCTTCCACTGTCTCTTTTTCCTTCTATCTGGCCTGTCACTATCAGGTTCTTCAAGCCCTCCTTCCTCGTTGCATATCCCAGGAACTTCAGTTGTCTCTTCCTGATGCTGACTATTAATTTCCTTTTTGTTGCTATTCTTTCTAACACCTCATCGTTGCTTGCATGCTCAGTCCACGATATCCGCAGCATCCTTCTGTAGAACCATACCTGCTTCAAGTTTTGTCCTCATTTTCGATGATATTGTCCAGTATTCACTTCCGTATTTAAGAACTGACATCACATAGCAATCCAGCACTCTTTTCTTTGTTTCTAGTGAGATTTTCCTGTGTCTTAGTACTTTACTCAGCTTCTGGAACGCGTTCTTTGCCATGGCAATTCGCCTTCGGATCTCTGTGTCGCACTTTCCATCTCCTGTTAGAACACTTCCTAGCAATTGAAATTTTTGTACTTGCTTGATTCTGGTATTCCCCACCTATATTTGACATTTGGGGTTGCTCTTTTTGCTGATGACCACGCATTCAGTTTTCTTAAGTTTATTTGTAGTCCTTTTTTGTCACTCTCCACTGCTACCTTCTGTAGGAGGTTTTGTAGTCTCCTTTCCGTGTAACTAAATAAATAATGATGAAACAGTGGTTAGGGTTATACTCGAACCTATAGATATACTAGCAGTATAGCCCGGCATTGTTCGGGTGTAATGAAAGCTTTAAAACTAATCCATTGTCCTGGAGCTCAGACACTTTGGACGTTGGCACGAAAGACTAAAAAGCAATAGTTGTTTCCAGGTAAAGCAAAACCGTAAACTGAAAGAAAAATCAATGGATGTAAGTCAAATTTTGATTTCCTGGTATCCATTTCAAATTTTCTGCACTTTTGTAAGAACTGCAACCTTGAAACTTCTGAATATCGTTTCTTATGTCTTTGTCTATGAGTATATCAAATTTGATTAAAATCGGACCACTCCTTCTATAACCCGATTTTTTCGATTATCGATTTTCGATAATTATCGGGGGTACCTCGACACAAAACTTAGCTAGTACAACTCTGTAAATTTTCAAGAGAATCGGTTCAGCGGTTTCGGAGTCTATAGTTAACGGGCACACACACACACAGACACACCCACTGACAAAGTTCCATTTATAAATAAGTTTAAATATTTGCCGGAAAATTTATATATTTGAGTTTATGAGCAAATATTTGTCTTTTCTTAATGCTTGTTTCTAGGGTAGTGATTTTGAACCAACATCCCATGGCATACTAGTGTATCGCGCTTACCTCATATGACCACCGTAAAATATTGTCACTGCATACATTTATATTCATGCCTAGTAGTAGTAATGGTACAGCGTCAATATTTGAATAAATGAATAAGTTAATCAGTTTAGTGACATATGTGATACACGCTTGGGCGATTCTTTTGATCTATGACTGACTAGGATAGACGATTTCTTCGTAGTAGGTTGCCATTACTTTCTGCGGGAGACTGGTTGCCAACCAAGGCTATAGAACCCAATCTGTCCTGCTATTTAACCCAAAGCTGGAGAGGAAAGAAATGGATTATTACGTTTCCCAAGGGCATTTGTGCGTAATTGAACGGATCGAATTCATTAAACTTTTTTCCCACATTACATTAAAAGCTTTTATCAGTTTTATTGCAATTTTATCCGTCTTATTTATGTGAATTAGGCTTTTTAGCCCTAAATAATATCCACACACACACACACACACACACACACACACATATATATATATATATATATATATATATATATATATAAAAGGCAAAATGTTTGTATGTCTGGCTGTCTGCCTGTCTATGCACTATGTACTTTATGCAACTCTTTGGACGTTAGCACCAAAGACAAAAAAGCAATAGTTGTTACCAGTCAAAGCTAAAGCGTAGATTGAAAGAAAAATGAATGCATGTAAGTTAAATCTTGATTTCCGATATCGATGTCAATTAAGTTTTCCGTCGCAAACTAAATTTTGAAGTCTAAATAAGTGAGCAAATGGTATCATGGCTGAGACTAAGAACTGCAATTATACCTACTTAGAGCAAAATCCGAAGCAAAAACCAAAATTAAAGAGCTGAAAACCTGATTTATGTAGAATATCGGGGTATCGATTTCCAATATAAGTCATTCAAGGATAAACTAACCTAAGTAAGTCCATGAAAACTTATAGTACCCATCGGGAGTAAAATTGGAGAAAATGGGCCATATTTATGGCTGAATATCGGTTTTTGATCAGATTCGATAAAATATCGAGGGTATCGATTTCCGATATCTGGGAAAATGAGTCGTCTGAGATTATCTAATAATGTTTGAGACTAAAAACTATAGTTTTTCAAGTTAGAGCAAATTCTGCAGCACGAACCACGATAAAAGGGCTGAAATCCTGATCTTGATCAGTCCTAATCGGATATCGGGCTATTGATTTCTAATATTGAGGGGGAATCGGAAAAAAAATAAGTAGCCCATGACCTGACCGGAAGCTTAAAAAATATTTGTGTGAAGTTTCGTGAGAACAGGATAAAAATTGTTGATTTGTATAAAGGACATACAGACACATACACACACACACACACATAAACACACACACACACATCTTATCTTTTATATATAGAGATTTATAGATAAATGTCGCTCGAATTTATATTCAAATGAATCAGTAAATATTTCCAATTTTATATAAAGAATTAGACAAAAGCCGTTCACCACTGACATGGTTCTATACCAGTTTCAACCATTCTCATTCAATTCAAGTGGTTTCTGACCAAAATCAAGACCAGTTTTTGGTTTAGAATCACATTTACAAGAATTATCATTTTTTATAATTTTTGCTATAATAAACAAAATTTAACTCTGTTTTTCTACTATGTGCCGTTTCTCTTTAGTGCTTCGGCAGCCGTAGCTCTCCACAACATCCTGTCCTTTCTAGCACTTAATAAATTTTGAATTTTTGTTTCTCTCTGTTTTGTGATTATCAAATGTTCCCAGCCAACTTTCCACATTAAGTGCCTTCAAAATTTCAACTGTCGCTTTCTAATGTTAATCATAAGTATCCAGTTTGTTAATATTTTCTCTAAAACTTCGTCGTTGATAACTTGTTTTATTCATGGTATCCTCAGCATCCTTCAGTAGAACCACATTTCTGTTACCACAATTCTCTTCTTCGAGATTGTCCAGCATTCAGTACCATATAGAAGAACTGATGTTGTGTAACATTTCAATCCTTTTTTCTTTGTTTCTAACGAAATTTTCTAGATTTCTTAATTCGTTGTTTAGCTTCTTTAAAACCTCTTTCCATATATCAATGCTCTTCCAGAACTCTGCAATAAGAGAAAAGTCTACTTGGGATCGGATGAGATGAAATCGTAAAAATCTGAGGTAAGGTCTGAATTTTTACTGGTTAAGATACATAGTTGGATTATACATTATTTAAAGGGGTAGACAAATAATCTTTAACAGCAGATTGGATTCCGGGTATATTTTTAAATCTTGATTTTACATTACCTCATAAGTTAAAGGGCTGAATAAAATTAAAATATGTCATGCCATGACATCAGCCTACACTGTTATTTTTCGCAATCCAAATTTTCAACTTCAAAAGTTCAACCTAATTCTCACTTTTGATTGGAAAATATTGTCACACCTACAAGCCTATTATACTTTTACAACTAACTTTATTTTCAAAATAACCATGAATTCATCTTATATTTTCTAAATAAATTATTTTCAGAATTTTAAAAAAATAACACCTGAAGAACAGTATTCTTCTGAAACATGGATATTTTGTGTATGATGTAATGCTTTTATAAACCATTGTAAAAGCAAAAGAAAATTACATTATATATATATATATATATATATATATATATATATATATATATATATATTGAATTTATATAAATGGTTGAAACAGAATGTCAGCACTCGATGTTAAAATCAGTTATATATATATATCGCCGACTGACGCCAATTCGGTCGGGTTTCAATCCTGGGTTCAAAGCAATCGGAGTCTAACCGTACTGATGAGATGTGATACAGCGAAGTAGATCTGTCTGCGGATATATATATATGCACATGTGTGTGTATATATATATATATATATATATATATATATATATACATATATATATTTATGTAGACATCTTCTATGTGCCCTGTCCCTTCAGGACGTAGGCGATCATGGCTTTCCACGTATCCCTATACCTGGTGAATCTGAGCACATCTTCTGTTACACCATGCAACCCTCGTTTCATCATCCACCTGATTAGGTCCTTCAAATATGATATCCGTTGCTTTCCCCTGTCTCTTTTTCCCTTTGGCCTGTTAGTATCAAGTTCTCCAAGCCCTTCCTTCCTCATTGCGTGTCCCGGGAACTTCAGCTGTCTCTTCCTGATGCCCAGTATTAGTTTTTGTTTCCATCATTTCTAAGACTTCATCATTGCTCATATGCTCGATCCATGATATTCGCAGCATCCTTCTGTAGAACCACATTTCAGTTGCTTCCAGTTTTTCCTTTATCTTTGATGATATTGTCCAGCATTCACTGCCATATTGAAGGACGGACAACACATAGCAATCCAGTACACTCTTCCTTGTTTCGAGCAATTGTTTATATTTTTACAAGGCAGCTAGGAACCATCTGCTTCGGTCAGCCAATAAAAAGAAGAGACTAGCATGGGGAAGAGAGCACAAAAACTGGACACCAGAACAGTTCATTTCATACCTATGTTATTGTGTTGTATTAACAAAAGAACCATTCTATTTTCAGAATTATCCACTTGGCAATAAATACTTAAAATAGTATGAAAAACATCACTTCTTTTAAAAATCTGGGGTAGCCTAATAATTATGGCCGGTAGTATATATATATATATATATATATATGTATATATATATCAAATCTACAGGGTGCGATGGGTAAATTGTCACTATTTACCTTGTAAAATTTTGCAAAGTAATAATATAAAAAGAATCATTCTATTTTCATTTAAAATTATCCTCTTGGCAATAAATACTAAAAATAATATGAAAGACATAATTTCTTTTAAAAAACTGGGGTGGCCTAATAATTATGGCCGGCAGTGTATATACGAAGAAAAAAACCGGAAAAATAAAGATCTTAAAATAATGCCTTCACGAATCTTCGATGTTTGCATAACTCGGTTTAGCTAAATGACAAACTTCTCCACATTAATTCTATTAGCGTTCTATCTCTATCTCAATATTGAGCACTCTACGACAAAAAAAAAACTGCATACCAAAATATCTTTTTATTAGTAAGCCACTTAACAAAAGCAATCTGCGCACTAAGCATATATATATATATATATATATATATATATATATATATGCTTATCAACAACATAACAAACAGAAACTAAAAATCCTCGAAGCACTCTACATTAAACAATTTAAACCTGGTTTGAATAAAATCAATTTTGATATTTCCAATAACGTACTCAAATGCCTGTAATCAGACAAGGGACCACAACACCACTATTTTGTCACTGTCTTCGGCCATCCGCCACGGTAGGGATGGACTTATATTTTCAATTCAATTCTCTTTATTGTTAATAACTTAAATGTTCTATGTTTACTGTGTGTTAATATTTACACTTTGATAATGGCTTATGTGAGCCGGAAGCTTAGACCCGATGAAAAATTCAACAAATACTGTGATTTTTTGTTGTCTTTCAACGACATCACCATCAAGTATATCAGACGGTATGAACGGATCCTACACAAAATTAATAGACAAAACTTGTCTATATTATTCAATGAAACCTGGATTAATATATATATATATATATATATATATATATATATATTGATTGATTGAATGATTGATTGTTTAATACTTCATTTTTGGTCCTAATAGAGTTAGACCAGTACACATTTGTATTAAAAGTGTTCTATACAACTATATTGTAGAACTTTTGAATATTTTTCATTTTTAAACGTGTTATTTCGCTACCCAGGTTTCTACCATGAGTGGTGTCTTCAGGCGATTTTTAATAAAGTTTATTTAAGTTATTAAAGTTATTTAAGTTATTAAAAATTGCTTGAAGACACCACTCATGTTAGAAACCGGAGTAGCGAAATAACACGTTTAAAAATGGAACATATATATATATATATAATGTATAAACCAGAACTTATTTAGATTAATCTCCTTCACTTCCAATCAGCAAGTAGTATCTTAGGAAGCCCGGAGAACATACACACACCGATTCTTCTCATAAAAAATTAGAAAGATATAGTTGTTTGATCTAATTATAAGCAATGCTGTGCAATGTAATGTTTGGGCAATACGCTTACATGATTTTCAATCTCACTAATAGTTTCACAGGCCTTGTTCACTGTAATTAACGTACCAACATTATTCTTAACACCTGATCAGATAAACCAAATAGTATCAAAGTAAAAATAATACATGGCAGTGGACATATTTTTATTAATGCTTCTTTGAGCGCATTTGAATGAACATCGCATTTAAAATCACTAATTAATTTCTAAATAAACAGTTTTTTATTTGGTCATTAAAAATAATCTTTGCATTTTAAGCAACCAGTAATAATTTTTGGTTATTTTTCCTTTTGATTGCCTGCTATAAACAACAGCCTTTTAGAGCTCAACGTTCGAATATAGAGAGAAAATCTCGTGCAGTTCATTGTGTGTATTTCAAATGATCCGTGTGTAATTAAACATGGCGTCTTCATTCTTCACTTCATGAACATTTTCATTGCAAACATGAATGAAGAAAAAAACAAAAAAAACAAAAGAGAAAGGAGAGATAAATAGAAAAATACGAAAAGAAATTTCCTTTCTTTTTCGTCTGCTGCTTTTTCTTTAAAAATGGAATGAAAAAGCAATAGAAGAAAAAAGAAAAGAAAGAACTGGAGGAGAAGGAATAAAAATAAGATAAAAATCAAAAGACGAAAAGGAAAGAAAGGAAAAGAAATAGAAAAAAGGCATAAAATAAAAAGAAGAAAAAAGGGTAGAAATAGAGAAGGAAAATATAGTAATAAAAAAAAAGGAAGGAAAATTATCAGTAAAGATAAAAAAAGAAAGGTTTCGCCTGTGCATTGAATACTGCTGCCATATCTGGTCAGCGTGCCCCTGCTATCCACCTAGGGGTCCTTGACAAAATCCAACGGAAAATCTGAAATGTGATCGATCCTGACTTGGCAGCTCGGATTATATCACTTTCTCACTGGCGCAATGTGGCTTCCCTGTGTCTCTTCTACAAATACTTTCACGGCTTCTGCTCTGATGAACTTAGCTCACTAGTGCCCCTATATATGAATTTACTCGAGCCACAAGATTAGCAACTAGTTCCCACCCTTTTACTGTGAAAGCAATAAATTGTAAACACAAATTCTACTCCAGCATTTCTTTTTTCGTATTTTCTGCCCGTAGAATTCCCTTCCGTTTACTTGCTTTCCCGACAGCTACAATCTCCAAGAATTTAAATGTAAAGTCAATAGTCATCTCCTATTTCACTAACTTGCATCTTCTCTCTCATGTTCCTTTCATTGTCCACTCCACTCTCATCAGTATTCTCATCCTTCTCTTACCCACTTCCTGACATCCCCTATAACCCGTCACTCTTTCACATAACTTTCCTCCTATGTAACCCCCTACACAACAGTGGCAGTAAAATGGCTTGCTCGGGGCGATATGATTCTAAAAAAAATTATATACTATTATAATATGGACATAAAGTGGGGGATCAATTCTAATTACAATAAATATATAAACTGATCCCTCACTTTCTGGATACATTCATCGTTCACTTACCCACTTCCTGACACCCCCTATAACTTGTCACTCTTTCACATAACTTTCCTCCTATGTAACCCCCTACACAACAGTGGCAGTAAAATGCCTTGCTTGGGGCGATATGATTATAAAAAAATAATGAAAACAGAAAAAAATTAAAAGTACGGAAGAAAGCAAAATAAAAAAAAAGCAGAAAATATGTGTAAAAGAAAAAAAGGAAAAAGAAGCAAAGAAAGAACCAGAAGAAAAAAGAAAAATAAATAAAAAGAAAAATAAGAAAATGGAGGTGAAAGAAAGAAAAAAACGCAAAAGAAGGAACATAAATTATTATAAGAAAAAGAATGAAAAGAAATAAATGAAAAAAACAACATAAAATAATTAAAAAATGTAGGTGTCCCTCGGTATGACGATAATCTACATCCAGCAGCAAGGCCTCTGAGTTGGAGGTTGCGAGGAGCATGGAACCAGTTCTTAATTACTGTTGTTCTCAGGTCCACCCTCACCCGGAGTGTTAGAGCCCCAGCTATAAACAAATAGTTAACGCCTAACTGGGGTCAAAAAGATTATGTAAGTATAAAAGTAGACTTTTGTGTTAAAAGTTCCGGGAATAGGTTTTTGAAGGAAAAATATCCAGCAATACAATTTTGAAGAAAAAAATATTACCCACAGTACATTTTTAAGGAAGAAAGTATTACCAGCAATACAATTTTGAAGAAAAAAATATTACCCGCAGTACATTTTTAAGGAAGAAAGTATTACCAGCAATAAATTTTTGATGAAAAAAATATTAACAGCAGTACATTTTTAAGGAAGAAAGTATTACCAGCAATAAATTTTTGATGAAAAAAATATTACCCGCAGTACATTTTTAAGGAAGAAAGTATTACCAGCAATAAATTTTTGATGAAAAAAATATTAACAGCAGTACATTTTTAAGGAAGAAAGTATTACCAGCAATAAATTTTTGATGAAAAAAATATTACCCGCAGTACATTTTTAAGGAAGAAAATATTACCAAAAATAAATTTTTGATGGAAAAATTATTAACATCAGTACATTTTTAAGGAAGAAAATATTACCAGCAATCAATTTTTGACGAAAAAAAATATTAACATCAGTAGATTTGTAAGGAAGAAAATATTACCAGCAATAAACTTTTGACGGAAACAATATTACCAGCAGTACATCTTTAAGGAAGTAAATATTACCATTAATAAATTTTTGACGGAAAAAAATATTACCATTAATATATTTTTGACGAAAAAAATATTACCAGCAGTACATTTTTAAGAAAGAAAATATTACCAGCAATCAATTTTTGACGGAAAAAATATTACCAGCAGTACATTTTTAAGAAAGAAAATATTACCAGCAATCAATTTTTGACGGAAAAAATATTACCAGCAGTACATTTTTAAGAAAGAAAATATTACCAGCAATCAATTTTTGACGGAAAAAATATTACCAGCAGTACATTTTTAAGAAAGAAAATATTACCAGCAATCAATTTTTGACGGAAAAAATATTACCAGCAGTACATTTTAAGGAAGAAAATATTACCAGTAATAATTTTTTGACGGAAAAAATATTAACATCAGTACATTTTTAAGGAAGAAAATATTACCAGTAATAAATTTTTGACGAAAAAAATATTAACAGCAGTACATTTTTGAAGAAAAAGTATTACAAGCAATACGGTCTTGAAAAAAAAAAACAGTATTCATAGCTATACATTTTTTGAAGAAAAAATAAATATTACCAACCATGAGTTTTTGAAGGAAAAAATGTACTATAAGAAATACGTTGTTAAAGAAAAATATTACTAGGAATACTTTTGAAGAAAAAAAATACATATCACCAATACATCTGACTCTCAACAAAACCCACTTTACAAAAATATATCATTGAAACCTAATCTACAATCTTTTTTATTACAAAGAAAATATATTTTATTCATACAAATCTATTGTAAAAATCTTGGCAGCATTAAATAACCCATTGTGGTTGATATGCCGTAAACCAAACTAAGCATATTAAGGTAGATCTGCCGTAAACCAAACCAAATCCATTGAGGTACATATGCCGTAAACCAAACCAAAGCCATTCAGGTAGATATGCCATAAACCAAACCAGAGCCATTTAGGTTGATATGCCGTAAATCAAACCAAATGATGTAGAAATAAGTAAAAGTAGTACAGAAATAAATGAGAGAAGCAGGAAGTAATAAAAAAATTAAGAAAAATGAAAAAAAAAACGCAGAGATAAGTAATGGAAAACATAATTAAAAGATGCGAGGAAAGAAAGAGAAAAATCGCAATGGAAACAGAAAAACGAACACGAAATGAAAAAAAAAAGCAGAAATGTGTGTAAAAAAAGAAGGAAAACAAAAAAAAGGAAAACAAAAAAAGAAGGAAAACAAAAAAAGGAAAACAAAAAAAGAAGGAAAACAAAAAAAGAAGGAAAACAAAAAAAAGGAAAACAAAAAAGAAGGAAAACAAAAAAAAGGAAAGCAAAAAAAGAAGGAAAACAAAAAAGACGGAAAGCAAAAAAAGAATGAAAACAAAAAAAGAAGGAAAACAAAAAAAAGAAGGAAAGCAAAAAAAAGAAGGAAAACAAAAAAAGAAGGAAAACAAAAAAAAGAAGGAAAGCAAAAAAGAAGGAAAGCAAAAAAAAGAAGGAAAACAAAAAAAGGAAACCCAAAAAAGAAGGAAAATAAAAAAAGAAAACCAAAAAAAGAAGGAAAACAAAAAAAGAAGGAAAACAAAAAAAGAAGGAAAACAAAAAAAAAAGAAGGAAAGCAAAAAAAAGAAGGAAAACAAAAAAGAAGGAAAGCAAAAAAAGAATGAAAACAAAAAAAGAAGGAAAACAAAAAAGAAGGAAAGCAAAAAAAGAAGGAAAACAAAAAAAGAAGGAAAACAAAAAAAGAAGGAAAGCAAAAAAGAAGGAAAGCAAAAAAAAGAAGGAAAACAAAAAAAAGGAAAACCCAAAAAAGAAGGAAAATAAAAAAGAAAACCAAAAAAAGAAGGAAAACAAAAAAAGAAGGAAAACAAAAAAAGGAAAACAAAAAAGAAGGAAAACAAAAAAAAAAGAAAACCAAAAAATGAAGGAAAACAAAAAAGAAGGAAAGCAAAAAAAGAATGAAAACAAAAAAAGAAGGAAAACAGAAAAAAGAAGGAAAGCAAAAAAAAGAAGGAAAACCAAAAAAAGAAGGAAAACAAAAAAAGAAGGAAAGCAAAAAAAGAAGGAAAACAAAAAAGAAGGAAAGCAAAAAAAAGAATGAAAACAAAAAAGAAGGAAAACAAAAAAAAAGAAGGAAAGCAAAAAAAAGAAGGAAAACAAAAAAGAAGGAAAACAAAAAAAGAAGGAAAGCAAAAAAGAAGGAAAGCAAAAAAAGAAGGAAAACAAAAAAAAGGAAAATAAAAAAAGAAAACCAAAATAAGAAGGAAAACAAAAAAGAAGGAAAACAAAAAAAGAAGGAAAACAAAAAAAGAAGGAAAACAAAAAAAAGAATGAAAACAAAAAAGAAGGAAAACAAAAAAAGAAGGAAAGCAAAAAAAAAGAAGGAAAACAAAAAAGAAGGAAAACAAAAGAAAGAAGGAAAGCAAAAAAAAAGAAAACCAAAAAAAAGAAGGAAAACAAAAAAAGAAGGAAAACAAAAAAAGAAGGAAAACAAAAAAAGAAGGAAAACAAAAATGAAGGAAAACAAAAAAAAGATGGAAAACAAAAAAAGAAGGAAAACAAAAAAAGAATGAAAACAAAAAAAGAAGGAAAACAAAAAAAAGAAGGAAAACAAAAAAAAGAAGGAAAGCAAAAAAGAAGGAAAGCAAAAAAAAGAAGGAAAACAAAAAAAGAAGGAAAACAAAAAAAGAAGCAAAGCGAGAACCTGAAGAAGTGGAAAATAGAAGTAAAAAGAAAAAGAAAAACAAACAAAGAAAAACAAAGAAAATATGAGTAAAAGAAGAGGAAAAATTAAAAGAAGAAAATAAATAATCAAAAGAATAAGAAAGGAATTAAAGAAAAAGAAATAAAAAGTAAAAAGAAATGTGAATAAAAAAAGAATAAATGAATAAAACCATGAAAAAGAAGTAGAAGATTAAATAGAAATTAATTAAAAGCAAAAAGAAGGAAATTCGAACAAGAAATTGGAACAAATGTAAATAAAACTAAAACAGAAAAAGAAAAAGAAATTCGATTAAAAACAAATAGAAAAAAGACATGACTAAATTCCTTCGTGCAAAAGCAAGCATAAGAAAATCAGAAGCAAATATAAAAAATATGTAAAAGAAATTTGGTAAATTTTCGTTTTAGCTCCCGGCGGCTTTTCCCCCTTCAAATTTATCCAAAATAGCATTATCTATGTGCAAATGTATATGCTGAACTCAAATCAACAATTAGTTATTGAAGAAACTTACCTTTTTTTATCTAAATGTCCATAAAAAACGAACTATATCTCGCATTTTTCTCTCCCGTAACTCTCACGAAGTCATGTAAGAATGACGTTCTACGTAGGCAACAAATTTCGGCCGATTTTTGGTCGATTTTCTTCCTTTACTGAAACTTCCGGCGATGTACTTCCTGTAATGAAAGTAATGCGCTATTGTATTTCTACGCTTATTACTTTCATTACAGGAAGTACATCGCCGGAAGTTTCAGTAAAGGAAGAAAATCGACCAAACATCGGCCGAAATGTGTTGCCTACGTAGAACATCATTCTGCAGTTAATTACACGACTTCGTGAGAGTTACGCCAGAGAAAAAAATGCGAGATATAGTTCGTTTTTTATGGACATTTAGATAAAAAAAAAGTAAGTTTCTTAAATAACTAATTGTTGATTTGAGTTCAGCTTATACATTTGCACAGAGATAATGCTATTTTGCATAAATTTGAAGGGGAAAAGCCGTCGGGAGCTAAAACGAAAATTTACCAGAAATTCAAACAAATAAGATTGTAGAAAAAGAAAAAAAAATGAACAAAATGCAAATAAAATAGAATAAACAACCAGAAAAAAAAGTAATTCGAGCGAAAAATAGAAAAAAAAAAAAAAGAAAATTGTTGCAAAGCAAAAAGAAGAAAAAGAAGAAATAGAAATTGGAACAAAAGAAAAAAATGAAAATAATAACTGGAGAAAAGCAAATTGATAAAATTAAATAAAACTTGTTTGAAGCAAAAAAGAAATAGAAAAACTTCAACGAAATAATTGAAGCAAGCGTAAATAAAAGAAAATATTAAAATAAATTGGACCAAAAGCACATAAAATTTAAAATAAATAAAAATTAATTCGAGCAAAAGCAAATGGGAGAAAATATAAAAAAAGTAATAGGGCAAAAGCAGATAGAAACAACATAAAAACAATGAATTTGCACCAAAAGCAAGTATTAGAAAAACTGAAAAAGAATTTAGAGCAAAAGCAAATAGAAAATAAAATTTTATTGAAGCAAAAACAAATCGGAAAAAAATATAAAAAAATGAAGTAAATCAAATAAAAGAAAAAAATGAAAGTAGACCAAAAGCAAGCATTAGAATTTATGAAAAAGAAATTGGACCAAAAGCAAATAAAATTTAAAATAAATAAAAATTAATTGGAGCAAAAACAAACGGGAGAAAATATTAAAAAAGTAATGGGGCAAAAAGTAGATAAAAAAAATAAAGACAATGAAATTGGACCAAAAGCAAATATTAGACAATATAAAAAAGAATATAAAACAAAAGCAAATAAAAAAGTAAAATTTAATTAAAGCAAAAACAAATCGAAAAAAATATTTAAAAAAATGAGGCAAATCAAATAAAAGAAAAAAAAAACTAAAAGTAGACCAAAAGCAAGCATTAGAATTTATGAAAAAGAAATTGGACCAAAAGCAAATAAAATTTAAAAAATAAAAATTAATTGAAGAAAAATCAATTATAAGAAAATGAAACTGAACCAAAAGCATATATTATAAAAAGAATCCAGCAGCTTCTTTTTCTCGTGCTTCCAGCCAATGGAACTCCCTTCCATATGCTTGCTTTCCTGACGGCTAAAACCTCCAGTAATTTAAATGCAAAGTCAATTCCCAACTATTATCCACTTAACTCCATCCCTTTCCACAGCACCCCGTGTATCTTGTTTCTTTTCTTTTCTCTCTACCTTCGTAACTGTCTTTACTTCTATGTTCACATCATTCTCTTGCCCTTTCTCTTTCAACACCTACAGCAGGTTTGTCTTTGTCTTCACTCTCCCCCTATCTACAACTTCTCTAAAACTCTCTTATGTCGCCCCCTGCACATTAGTGGCGATACCGCCTTGCTTGGGGTGAAATGATTAAAAATAAAAATTAGATCAAAACTGAATATAGGAAAAAGAAGAAAAATAAATTGATAAAAATAAAAAAATTATTTGGAGCAAAAGAATATAAAAAAAATTGAATAAAAAGAAATTAGAGCAAACGCAATTAAAATTAAAAAAATATAAAAATTAATTTGAACAAAACAAATGGAAGAAAAATATAAAAAAAATTAATGAAGCAAAAGCAAATATTAGAAAATATAGAAAATGAAATTGGATCAAAAGCAAATAGTAGAAAGATATTGGATCAAAACCGAATGGTAGAAAAATATTGGATCAAAACCGAATAGTAGAAAAATATTGGATCAAAACCGAATGGTAGAAAAATATTGGATCAAAACCGAATAGTAGAAAAATATTGGATCAAAACCGAATGGTAGAAAAATATTGGATCAAAACCGAATGGTAGAAAAATATTGGATCAAAACCGCATAGTAGAAAAATATTGGATCAAAACCGAATAGTAGAAAAATATTGGATCAAAACCGAATGGTAGAAAAATATTGGATCAAAACCGAATGGTAGAAAAATATTGGATCAAAACCGCATAGTAGAAAAATATTGGATCAAAACCGAATAGTAGAAAAATATTGGATCAAAACCGAATGGTAGAAAAATATTGGATCAAAACCGAATAGTAGAAAAATATTGGATCAAAACCGAATGGTAGAAAAATATTGGATCAAAACCGAATAGTAGAAATATAGTCTTTGTTTGAAAGGACCGACGGACATACCGATATAGGTCCGGAAGTCGTTTCAAACAAAGACTGTATAACCACAGGTACTCCTTTTCGGACCCCGGTCAGAGGTACCAGACAGCTCTTTCGCGGGCATTCTGGAAAATGAAAGAGGAAGGGCTGGGTCCTGAAATTAGCTGGAAACTGATAGGTTCAGCCCGTATTCCGAGGAATTTTCGTGATAGGTGCTATGTTTACTGGAAAAAAATTCAATATTAAAATACCCCCACCAACACCGGCTACTGAATCTTAGGAGGGAATTCATCAATAAGTGCCGCCACAAGGCAAATTTTTCAAATACTTAAATTTAGAATTTAAATTCCCGTTGACTAGATGTTAAAATATAAATTAAAAGGATTCAATTTAAGTTTTAATCTTAATTTTACCCTAACGTTAACCTTAAAAGTATTTTAACCCCTCCTACCTTTCTATCCCAAGCTCCTTTAATTGCCTATCCTTAGAAAATATGGATTCTTTTACTAAACCTCTTTTTCCTTGGTTAACACATTTTTTTCTATAATATTTTCTCTAATATTTTCCTCTAATAATTTTTAAACTGATAACTTCCTGTAATTGACATTTAGCTCGCTTCTACCTAAGAGATTTAATCAAATAAACTTAAATAATTTTTTTTTAAATCTTATATTGAAACCCATTCCTTCTCGCCTAAATATACCTCTTCAAACAGACCAAAATCTTAACTTTAAAATGTAATTTAACTCATTTAGTTGTCTATCTTTATAAAATATGAACTCCTCTTCCTCCCCTTCCTAAATATCCCGTTTCAACACCCTGTAACCCCGCGACTACCAGCTCTGTCCTTTTCCACTTTGTGACCACTTTGTAACCTAAAACCCCTCCACACTCTAACCCAGGACCTTTGGCATTTTGAAAAAACAATGTCGCTGACGTGATGTAGAGTCTCTATTAGAGACCCTATGTCGAAATGTACATCCGACACCTTTGAATTTTGAAAATTTTCTCTAATTTATATTGGCTCTGTATTGTTAATACATTGAACTCTCTGCCTGCATCACTTTTTAATGTTAAAATTTTTTAATATTGATTAGGATCAGGTTCTTGGAATTTACCTTCCTACTCTTCCACTTCGGATTAAAGAAAAACAATATATATATATATATATATATATATATATATATATATATATATTAGGTGCGATTGGTAAATTGTCGCAATTATTTTATTATTTCAAATATTCTTTAGGCTGAGTCTGAGCTCCAGAATCATGGATTAATTTTAAAGCTTTTATTACATCCGAGCAACGCCGGGCTATACTGCTAGTATGAAGAAAAACATTTAGAGCCAAAGCAAATAGAACTAAATTATGAAAATGAGATTTGGAGCTAAATCAAATAATAAAAGTAACATAAAGAAATATATGAAAATGATTAAAAAAAACTACGAAAAAATCTAAAAATTGAAAAAAATATACAAATAAAAAAAAAAACTTTAAAATATTACTGCACGGCTCATTAAGAAAATATGTTTATTTGCATCCAATATTAAACATTATATTATTTGTCTTTTCAACTGGTCTTACTTCTATAATTTTTCTATCTTTATTATTTTCTATGGATCATAACAAGCGTCGCATATCATATATTATTTACATTTTGAATTAAGAATATTTTAAATGAGATAAATCTTCACCGGATACAAATGATTCGTGCCATATTGCGGCAATTAGTAAATGGCGTCTGATTACCGTAAAAATATAGCGTCATTATATATTGCTTATCCAAGTCGAATCAGATCATGAGGTTTAGAAAACGTCATTAAATCAAAATGTATAGGCATATCTTTCGACATTCG
This sequence comes from Ascarosepion bandense, assembly GCA_037127315.1. Lineage (NCBI taxonomy): Eukaryota > Metazoa > Mollusca > Cephalopoda > Sepiida > Sepiidae > Ascarosepion > Ascarosepion bandense. Next base: position 4,720,548 of record JBBBDQ010000532.1, on the reverse strand, counting down.
GGTCCTGGGCATGACAGTAAACTGCATCCAGCAGCAAGGCCTCTAATTGGGAAGTTGTGAAGAGCATGGAACGACCTCATAATTGCTGTTGTTCCCAGGTCCACCCTGACCTGGAGTGGTAGTACCTGTTAGGGTCCCAGCTATGGTAAAATAGTTAACCCCCAAACTGGGGTTAAAACACTATGAAAGTATAAAAATACTCGTTTATAGAAATATATTCATAAAAATACTTTAATAGTAAAATATTCATTTTTGAAGGAAAAATATTACCAACAATACATTTTTGAAGAAAGAATTACCATAACACATTTATGAAGGAAAAGAATTATTCTCGGCAAAACATTTTTGAATACAAAACTAGAAGACATTTTAAGTTTTCTAAAATAAAAAAATAAAAACAAAAAAATTCATTAAAATCTGACTAAATCAACCTTCTCACTATAACCGAACATTAAAAAGAAATAACTTAAAACCCTACCTTTTGGGCATTAAATAACCCACAGAGCTGTTGATATGCCGTTAAATAAAACTCAAACTCTAAAATAAAAAAGAATAAAAACAAAAAAAATGTTCATTAAAATCTGACTAAATCAACCTTCTCACTATCACAAAACATTAAAAGATATATTGAAACCCTACCTTTTCTGCATTAAATAACCCACAGAGGTGTTGATATGCCGTTAAATAAAACTCAAACTCTAAAATAAAAAAGAATAAAAACAAAAAAAATGTTCATTAAAATCTGGCTAAATCAACCTTCTCGCTATAACCGAATACTTAAAAAAATACCTTTAAAATCCACCTTTTGGGCTTTAAATAACCCACAGAGGTTAAACAAAACTTAAATTCAAACTCTTTTGACATTCGTCAGCTCTAGCTTCTTTGGTTACCAATATACATGACATTTTTTCGCAAATATGTTAGGTTTTGATAACAAAGAAATTTATCATTTCTGGCATTGCTATTTCGTTTGAATTAAAAGACATTTATCTGTCTCTTTCTATTTAACGAAATTATTTAAAGTGAACTTAGTCTGTGAGAAAGTGTCAACGTGGGTATATGATTCGCTTACAGTATGATATCGATTGGCGAGGACGTTATCGTTCCGATCATAAGACATAGGTTCGAACCTTTATAGTATTGATTCCTTAAGGTAGTGAAAATATAGACTGAAAGCAACTATCTCAGTATGTGTGTAAAAGTTCATGAAAGCTATACGTCTGCTTCTACACCCTTGTGCAAATTAATTGAAGCAAAACGAATGATATCATTCTAGGATCTTTCACACACTCCCTGTTCACGTATACGTCGTCTCTTGGTGTTGTTTTACGCTTCCGACTGCATTTTCCTTTACGTTTTAGACTGATTGATCTGTATGCCCTTACTAACACCAACCAGTTTAGTAGACTGGAAACCCAGTGTTTTTATCAAGACACCATCTCTAAGAAGTTTACCTACTAAGGTTAGAGAGTTTAGCTTACCCTATTCTATACAGAGTATGGGTAGAGATTTTTATTTCAAAGATTTCTTTCTCTAAGACAAGTTGCTATCCAAAGCTAATGCCTTTAGCCCAAACTAAACTCTTCAGTTTAGTGCCATACGTGAAACACTCTTGGGCGACCATGTCTCAAAAGAGACATGACTGACTGAGCAGAAAATTATCCTGCAGTAGGTTGCCATTGCTTTCTGCAGTAGACTGGTTGCCATCCAAGGCTACAGAACCCAATCTGGCCTGCTATTTAACCCATAACTAGAGGGAAGAGACGGATTAATACCTTTCTCAAGAGTATTTGTGCATAAGTGAATGTAATGAATTCAGCTGGAATTCGAACTCGGCACACCGATTTCTCGTTCTGAGCCGATATCCACAGCACCACAACGCACATTATCCAGTCTAATTGTTAATATAATTACTATCATATATATTAGGATATATCAAATGCAATTTAGCCTCATAAAACTCTTCTGCAAAGCTTAATTCATGTACACATCTAAAAACTGTTAATGTATTATTACGATGATGATTTTGCAAAGTAATTTTAAGTTCTGAATTACCAAATCCACTCGAAGGTCTATAAGTAAAAAGTGTTCTCTAGGAGAGTTATCTATGTACATTTTGATGGAGGCGTTTTTTTTTGTTTTGTTTTTTTTGTTGTTTTTTTTGTTTCGGTTGTATGGACGACTAGGAATACCTTTAATGAGTCTACCTGAAGCTTTTCCAATCAATTATTATTATGATGATTTGTGATGTCATTTTGCCAATGAGTAATTTTAAGTGACTAATTACCAATTCCTCTTCGGTGTCTATGAGTAAAAAGAGCACCCAAAGAAAGTTATGGGCTCATTTGGAAGATTACATTTAGATGAAGATGGTTTTATATGCAGCTGACGTGTGCAGTCCTGCACAAAGTAATCTTTTGTGGCTCTGAGATGCTTGCATGTCCAGGTTAGGGAGCTTAGCCCCCCCCCTATTCTACACAGGGGGGGGGGGGCGTAGAGGTTTTTATTTGAGAGATTTTCTTCTTTTAGACAAGTTGCTATCCAAAAGCTAAAGATTCTTACCGAACCTAAACACTTCAGTCAGTTAAGTGCCATACGTGATACACGCTTGGGCGATCATGTCTCGGAAGAGACATGACTGACTGGGCAGAAGATTATCCCGCAGTAGGTTGCCATTGATTTCTGCGGTAGACTGGTTGCCGACCAAGGCTATAGAACCCAATCTGTCCTGTTATTTAACCCATAACTGGAAGGAATAGACGGATTAATACCTTTCCCAAGGGTATTTGCGAGTAAGTGAATGCAACGAATTCGGCTTGAATTCGAACTCGGCTCCCCGATTTCTCGTTCTGAGTCGATATCCAATGAACCACAACGCACATCCTAAACACTGACCCAGCCTAAATATTAATGTAACTAATATTATACTAGCAGTATAACCCGGTGTTTCTCGGGTGTAATGAAAGCTCTAAAACTAATCCATTGTCCTGGAGCTCAGACTCTTTGGACGTTGGCACGAAAGACTAAAAAGCAGTAGTTGTTTCCAGTTAAAGCGAAACCATAGACTGAAAGAAAAATGAATGGATGTAAGTCAAATTTTGATTTTCTGGTATCGATATCAAATAAGTTTTTTCGTCATAAACTGAATTTTGAAGGCTAAATAAGTCCTCTGAGTAAATGGTATCATGGCTGAGACTAAGAACTACAATTATACCTACTTAGAGCCAAACTCGAAGCCAAAACTAAAATAAAAGGGCTGAAAAAATACAGACATACAGGCAGATAAACACACACACACATAAACATCTTGCCTTTTATATATATATATATATATATATATATATATATATATATATATATATATATTATCGATATACTGCACTATTGTGAGAACTGCAACCTTAAAACTTTTGAATATCGTTTCTTATGTCTTTGTCTATAAGTGTATCAAATTTGATTAAAATCGGACCACTCCTTCTATAACCCGATTTTTTTTTCGATATTTATCGGGAGTACCTCGGCACAAAACTTAGCTGAGAACAGGGGCAGACGTTTATAATACAACTGTGTAAATTCTCAAGAAAATCGGTTCAGCCGTTTCGAAGTCTATAGGTAACGGACACACACACGGACACATACAGACACATACACATGCACACACAGACAAAGTTCCATTCATAAATAAGTTTAGATATATCTATAAAAGTGACGAGGGTGGACGCTGTGTAAGTATTTGTTTGTTTGATAGATTCGACTTAGCGTCTGCATTTTGTCGTTTACCTCAAAGGGGATTTCCGCTCAGATGTAGATCAAAATTTTAGAAAGCTAACGACACCTTATATACAAATATATACTATCACCCCACAAAGTCAGGGATCAGTTTATGTATGATTATCATATAGAATCGATCATCCCACTTTATATTATCTATATATGTTGTCCCCGCCCCCACCCTCATCCAATAGAGACATTCTACATTGTTATCTATATCTATAAATGTGACGAGGGTGGACATTGTGTAAGTATTTGCTTTGTAAATTCATCATATGTTTTATTCCTACTATTCCTTAAACTACCCGAGTGAAACCTGGTTAAACTTCTAGTATATATATATATATATATATATATATATATATATATATATATATATATATATATACATATATATATCCATATATATATATATATATGGATATATATATGTATATATATATATATATATATATATATATATATATATATATATATATATATATATATATATATATATATATATATATATATATATATATATATATATATATATATATATTAGGATATATCAAATGCAATTTAGCTGTATAAATCTCTACTCTAAAGCTTAATTCATGTACACATCTAAAGACTATTAATGTATTATTATGATGATGATGATTTTTCAGAGTAATTTTAAGTTCCGAATTACCAAATCTACTCCGAGGTCTATAAGTAAAAAAAAAGCTCTTTAGGAGAATTATCTATGCACATTTGGAACATTACGTTAAGATGGCGATTTTTTTTCGTCTGTATAGGAATACCTTCTATGGGTCTACCAGAAGTTTTCCTAATTTGTGGTACCATCTTGCCAGTGAGTAACAGAAGGATGCTGAGGATACTATGGACTGAGCACGTGACTAACGACGATGTGTTGGAGAGGATGGAAACAAGGAGAAAACTCATAATTAACATAAGAAAGAGACAGATAATGTTTCAGAGACATGTAGTGAGGAAGAAGGGCCTGGAGAATTTAATACTCACAGGACGGATAGAAGGAAAAAGAGACAGTGGAAAGCAGCACGAGACATACTTGATAAGCCTGAGCCAGTGTTTCGAAAAGATACAAAGAGGAAGAATTTCGTGAGCGACAGGAAACAAAGCTTAAGTGGAAGTCCATGATTGCCTACGTCCTGAAAGGACACAGCACATAAAAAAAAAACGAATGACCTCTTCCGAAGTCTATGTTATGGTGCCCTATCTATAGGAATTCACTCTTCCTCCGTCAATGAATACTAACCTGATTGACTTCCGGGAAGGGAGTCGTGTGACAGTCTACAGCAGAGGTCGGCAACACCCTGCCCCTGGGCCACATCCGGCCCGCAAAGAAGTTTTGTCAGGCCCTCCAACTTAACTCTAGCTATGAGTCAAATAATAGGACAGATTGGGTTCTATAGCCTTGGCTGGTAACCAGTCTATCGCAGAAAGCAATGGCAGCCTACTGCGGGATAATCTTCTGCCCAGTCTGTCATGTTTCTTTCGAGACATGATCGCCCAAGCGCGTTTCACATATGGCACTTAACTGACTGACTAAATATAATAGCTGAAAACATAATTAAAACTTCTACTGGACATAAAGTGGGGTGTCGGTTTTCTATTGTTATGAAGTAATAAAATAATCCCCCACTTATAATATAATACATCTTCCCTCTCCAGATACGAGTCAAATAACAGGACAGATTGGGTTCTATAGCTTTGGCTGGCAACCAGTCTACCATAGAAAGTAATGGCACCCTACTGTGGAATAATCTTCTGCCTAGTCAGTCATGTCTCTTTCGAGACATGATCGCCCAAGCGTGTATCACGTATGGCACTTACCTGACTAACTGAATATAATAGCTGGAAACATTATTAAGGCTTCAATTGGGCATAAAGTGGGGGATCGATTTCCTATTGTTTTGAAGTAATAAACTGATCCCCCACTAATTACTACATAATAATATAGTACATCACTTCCCCCATCTAGTTATGAGTCAAATAATAGGACAGATTGGGTTCTGCAGCCTTGGCTGGCAACCAGTCTACCGCAGAAAGCAATGGCAACCTACTGCGGGATAATCTTCTGCCCAGTCAGTCATGTCTCTTTCGAGACATGATCGCCCAAAGCGTATATCACGTACGGCACTTAACTGACTGAATCTTCCGTACCTTTCTTTATCATACCCCACCCCATCATGACAGCGGTAACTGCAGTTTTATATTTCCACATTTTTGTTACTTCGATTCATATCGTTTTTTTAAATTCTTTTTCAGAAATACTGGAATTTTGTGGGTAAGTCATATCAATTATTATTATTAATATTGTTGTTGTTATTGTTATATGAATCATTTTTAACCATTATTAATTTTATACTTGTGTTTCTAATACTTAAATTTCAGTCCCTCACACATAAAATATTAATTGTATTATCTTGAACATATGTGTTTGTTTTCGATTTATTTAATTGGTCTTGTGACTTTTCTTTACTAACATTATATTTTTAAAAATATTTAATTTGGTATGGAACTTCTAAAAACGTGTGTAATGTTTATATTACATTATTGTATATGTTTCAAAGGTTGCCACAGACAGAGATGGTAGTGATAATATGCTCCCACTTGTGTATAAAATATTTCCATAGCATGCCTCTCAAATAGCCTGTGTCAACGAAGTCCAGTTCCAAGCCGGAAAAGGTGCGCAGACGGATAATGGCAAAATTATATAACCTTTCTTCAGGTAGATGAAGCTCGTCATCCCGGAATGGCAGTACATCTATAAGAAGAAAAATATTTGTCTATATTTCTGAGATGAGGTAATATTTACAGTATTTACATTATTTGAACTATTGTCCTCATCTTTGTTGCCATTTTTACGGTGTTTCGGCCGTTGTACTATAGAACCCAATCTGTCCTATTATTTGACTTCTTTGGGGACCGGATGTGGCCCAGGGGCAGGGAGTTGCAGACATCTGTTCTAGACTGTTACACGACTCCCTTCCCGAAGTTCAGGTGCAAGGAATTTTGATTCTTTATTACAATCACAGAGGCATATCATTCTCATCAATTGCGTAGTAATGCATCGAATGGAGGTCATGAGTTATCTCCTTCTAACCCTGCAAGTTACTTGTTCACTACTGCTGTATCCTGGTATTGAACTCACAACTCTTTGGATCAAGTTACAGGAACTAACCAACGCCCATATCCACTGCGCCATGTGTCCTTAAGGATATATCCCAGTGATTGTTATAAAGGGTTTTGGTTCGAATTTCCTAGCACCTAAAGAAGGTCGGAGTGCACAACGGCCGAAATGTCGAACAAATGGCAACAAATACTGTAAGAAAAACCACGATTTTAAATCCCTGCTATCTGAAATATATACGTTAAAGGCAGTTGAAATAGAAACAGGCGGAAAATAAAGGATTGGAGGCCCAAGGAGATTGAATATCAACACTGACGACCCTAATTGTAATAATCTGTGTTCCTTTAGATTGCGTCAGATTGGCCGAAAGAATATGCATGTGGTTTAGGAAGCGCACGTCCTCTATATAACATTGTCCAGGTTTGCTCTAGTCTCACTACCAAAGGAATTAATTTTAACCAAGCATGGAACTACAATCATCTTGCCAAATAAATGGACTATCGTAAATTTTATTCAACGAAACATTGTGGCTATAGTTAGCTTTCTTTAATTTTCCTTGGTTTACTAATAGTAATACGTGGAAAGAAAAAAAATATATCTTATGGCGAAAGGATAAATAGGTCTTTACTTAATTTGATTAGATGTGTTTGTTTAACGGCATATCAATTCTTTATGGGTATGATATGCCTAAATTTTATTTTCTTCAGAGCTTTGAAGTAATTTAAAATGTAATATAGGTTATTCTGATTTCACAATTGAATACATGGTAGATGATGCTCAGCTTTTGTGCATATACATTTTTGTGTGATTAATTGAGGCGGTGATATGTGTGTTTTATTTTGTAGCTTTGCTGAAGTTATATTTTACAATACAGTTTGATTTCTTTACGAAATTGTAAAACATATGGATTAATGTAATGAATGTTCTTTCTTGTTGATTGATGTAGTGTTGTTAATTTTACTCTAAATAGTTATTGCTGATAATTCTTTTATATATATTTGTACTATAAAAATGTATTTTTATACTTTTATTGTGTTTTTGTTATGGTGCCTTTCTACTAGGAATTTCTACTATATATACTTACTTTTACTATATATAATCACCTGCGAGACTTCCGAAAGGAAGTTAACAGCAGTCAAGAGACGTAACTAGTACGCAGTTAAGGTTAGCTACTAGTCAGACAATAAGCAGCGTAACTGTGCCGTTCGGACTTACTTATTTCTATATAATTATTACTAACGCATACTTTGAAAATATGTTCTTGTTATACTAATACACTGTTTTGAACCTACCTCCTGTGTTCCGTGTATTGCTTTCAGCCAGACCGGTACTACAACTTTGCGGCGAAGTTTCGCCACAACAACACCACAACAAATTGGAGACAAAGATCAGCAACTGTTTAGTTTTTTGTTTTTGTTATAGTTCCCTATCTATAGGAATGAACTTTTCCTCCGTCAATAAATACTAACCTGCGTGACTTCCGGGGAGGCAGCTGTGAGACAGTCAAGAGGCAGTCTAGAGACAGTCGTGACGCAGCGTAACTATTCAATTCGGACGTACTTTTCTATTCGCTGATCACTAATACTTATTATTGTATATATGTTCTGTTATTCTAATACACTATTTGAACCTACTTGTTTCCGTGTCTTACTTCCGGGCCCTAACAGGCCACAACAACCTAGCGACGAAGATTCGCCACAACAGTCTATGAATAAAAAGGTCACTCTAGGAGAGTTATCTATGCCTATTTGAAACATTACGTTTAGATAGAGATGTTTTTTTTTTTTTGCGGCTGATATGAGCAGTTCTGTAATCTTTTGTAGCTATGAGGTGTTGATGTGTCCAGGAATTTTATTATTGTATATAGGTTCTGTTAGTCTAATACACTGTTTGAACCTACCTTCTTATTTCCGTTTCTTACTTCTTGGCCTAAACATGCCACAACAATTGGTGACGGGGATTTGCGACAAAGATTTCGCAACAACTTGGCGACGAAGTTTCGCCACAAATGTTTTGGAATTCACTATTCATTCTTAACTGGGCCTCTGACAGGTTCTAGAACCCTGCGCCAGAGTGAATCTGGGGACACTAGAAATTAAGAGGTGGTTCTAAACTTCTCAAAATCTTTAATCTCCTGAGCAGAATCCTTGATACCGGATGTAATGTAGTTTACCATCATATTCAATACTTTCTTTTTACTAACCCTCGTTAATTTTAATACTATACTGATTTCTTATTCTTAGTTAATGGTTTTATTATTAGTTAAAATAATTTCAGGATTTATATATGTCTGGTATATCTCGCAGTTTCAGTACTTGATACAGTGTACACCGTTACGCGTGACGTAAAGCGATTTTCTAAGCGCCGCTTAAATGTGGCACAAAGTCAAATCGAACTCACAACTCCGTTGTAACTGGTCCTAGCAAGACAAGCTTGCAACCCATGACACCACCACGAGGTGCCCTAGGCGTGACGTAATACAGTGTCAACAGTTATCGGCTTAGCACTTAATTACAACTCAGTTAATTTGCATAGGATACCACAAATATTAATAACCGAAATATTATCTTAAATAATTATTGCATGAAGAGGCATAATCAATCACATTATAATTCTTTTATGTAAGTATCACATTATAATACTTTTATGTAAGTATCACATTATAATACTTTTATGTAAATATCATATTATAATTCTTTTATGTAAGTATCACATTATAATTCTTTTATGTAAGTATCACATTATAATACTTTTATGTAAATATCATATTATAATTCTTTTATGTAAGTATCACATTATAATTCTTTTATGTAAGTATCACATTATAATTCTTTTATGTAAGTATCACATTATAATTCTTTTATGTAAGTATCACACTATAGTTCTTTTATGTAAGTATCACATTATAATTCTTTTATGTAAGTAACTGCTTAGATATCAAGTAAATTTCGTCCCGATAATTGCTCATAAATCATCGACTATTCTGATTTGAATGATACGAAAGACGGAGGAGATACCAGAGACGCTGTTTGGTTTCAATCAGAAAATGGAAATAAGAATTTGGTGTGTGTCAAAACTCATAGTTGCTCGAAAATTCTCGCGGGTTTTGGATAACCTCGCGCTGTTTTTCATTTTCTATTCAAACTTTAGAAAAAGGCTCTCCATTAATGTCAGAATACCATGCACACGAGGAATTCCGGACGATGTTTGGCCCCCTGGTTAAACCTCTTCATTCTATAACAATCATATAATAATTCTGCTTGTTCCTTCCTTAGTTAGTTACTTCGTTCCTCCGTCCGTTTCGCCACTGAAGAAAGATAACACACTTACTCTTTACACGAGCTTTTCCTTCCCCTCTATCTTTTTATAAACGCTACTCTCCTCAGCCTTTCTCTCACCTTTGCCAAACGCAAGGGTAGTAAAGAGTGAGAGAGTAGGAGGAGAGAGTCTATAGCATTACCGTAGCAGTAGTAGCTTAAGCTGGTGGTTGTAGCAGTAATTGTGTGTGTTTATATGTGTGTGTACTGTACGATATAGTAAAAATAGTTAATTTTGTTGCCGTATCCCGCAACCTAATACAATTTCTGGCCTCTGCACCCTTGGCCATTACTCAATTGGTCTTTTCTGTTTACAATGGACACAGGAACCATGATTTTTCAATAATAAAAAAACATTTTCTCTTTCAAGATTTTGGTTATGGTCTGTGCATACGCCGCTTAATATAAGATTACAGTAAAGTAGTTTCTATGGACATTACTTTTAATAAAATTGCACTCTGTGTTATCGTTATTTTATTATCCAATACCTTTATGTTTGAAGACATTACTATCATTTGTAGTATGAGAAAGTAAAATTTTTCCAGGAAATCATAATTATCCTTCCGTGGAAATTCCACGGGTTCGACTAGTATTTAATAATGCAATTTCAGGGTCGTTGCAAGGAGTTTACTCAAACATTAAGAAATATGATTCATCAGAAAATTAAAATACAAAAGACGTGAAATTTTTGTCATTGTTAAATTTTCACGAGTATTCTTTTATCTTCATTTACGGGGTTCTATTTACAGAAATAGTATTAATTGCATTGCTATTTTGACTTTTGTCGTCATTATTATTAGTCACTTTTCCATTCTGTTTACCCTTACGTAGCCCCCTGCGCATCAGTGGCGTTATCGCCTTGCTTGGGGTGATATGATTAAAAACAAAAAATATTGCTTCATTTAATAGTAGTGGTACTACTACCACTATTAGTAGATGAAGCATTTTCAATCATTATTAAATTTTGATGAATATTTCTTTTTAGGCTTACGGTCTATCACATTGAATACACCGGTTCTCGCTCGATCACCGAAGTTAAGCAACGTTGAGCCTGGTCAGTACTTAGATGGGTGACCGCTTGGGAATACCAGGTGCTGTAAGCGTTTAGTGAGGGATGTGAGTTGTGGTGCAGTGGATATCGGCTCGGAAAAAGAAATCGGTGAGCCGAGTTCGAATTCCAGTTGAATACCCTGCATTCACTTAAGCACTGGTACCCTTGGGAAAGTTATTAATCCGCCCCTTTCCCTCCAGTTATGGATTAAATAACAAGAGTAGGACTTGGGGACCCTACTCTTAAAAAAAAAATCCCAATGAATCTTGATACTCGAAAAGAAAAATGTAAAAATAAAATAACCTTACCCCCAAAAATCATTGGTTATGACCTTAAATGATCCCATAAGGATTGACAGGTCGTTAAACCTCGAAACAAACAAACAAATTTCTTTTTACGTTATTTATATTGTTCAGAGTGTTGTCCTTATTCATAAGGTTTCGGCCATTGTATGCACCGGCCTTCTTCAGGTAATATTCGTTGGAATTTTGAACGGAACACTTTATTGGCTCCACTGGGGTAGATTGTTATAGTTCTACGTGCCATGCCTTTTCTGGATAACACAGTTTCAGCTATTTTCCAGATATTAAACTACTTACAATTCTTTTTGGATCAAGTCACTGCATTACTTTGAGTCTTTTATCAACTAAATGGGACAAATGGCGTTGGAGATTTCTTTTATTTTAATTCCAGCTACTTTATTTTCGTGAGTTGTGTTATTGTACTGCCGCTGCTACTGGAAAAACAAAAATCGTCTTTACAGACAATGAAGAACCCTATATATATAGATATATTCTTATACAGTGGAACGTGCCGCATGCGACTCTCTTACTCAGCGACCACCTGTTGTTAACAACCGTTTTTCTATGCAATGTCAATTGACTCTTAGTGAGCGACCACCACCAGAACGCTTAAAAAAATCCATTTTGGTCGTACTTCTAAATTAGGAGAAACTAAATGAGTAATCTATTTCGAAGTGGACCTGAGCGCAACAGGAATTAAGAGGTGGTGCCATGCTCTTCACGACCTCCCGATCAGAGGCCTTGCTACCGGATGCAGTTTACCGTCATGCCCAGGACCATCAACGCTTAAGTAATACTTCTGGTATAAATAAATTTTTAAAATGGATGTATAAAATATATTTAATCTTAAGTTATATTACTGATAAAGTGGGGGCTAACTAAATTAAATTAGAATTATTGAAATTATTAGGAAATAATTCAAATTAAGTTTATGACAACATTATACCAATCCAAATGAATTGGGGCAAGAAGTGGTTTGTCAACTTCAATGCGTCTAAGACCAAGCTGTTGTCTGTCAACCATCACAGGCAACCTCTCCTGCCTCCCATAAGCATGGACCAAGCGATTCTCCCTGAGAGCAACACACTACGCCTCCTCGGCCTTACCCTCTCCTCAGACCTCAAATGGAACCACTATATTGAATCCATAGCTAAATCTACTGCTAAGAAGGTTGGGTCACTATGTCGATCCAGGTTGTTTTTTCCGCCTGAATCCATCCTGCATATATACAAGTCAACCATCCGTCCGTGCATGGAGTACTGCTGCCATTTATGGTCAGGCGCCCCTGCCATTCTCCTCAGTGTTCTCGACAGGCTCCAAAAGAGAGTCTGTAATGTGATAGGTACTGATCTGGCGGCTCGTCTGCAGCCACTTCCCCACCGTCGAAATCTGGCCTCCCTTTGTCTGTTCTATAAATACTTTCATGGCTTCTGCTCGGACGAACTTAAGTCACTGGTGCCTCCTCAACAGGTGTTTACTCGTGCAACCAGACTGGCAACTGGGTCCCACCCATTCACAGTCAGGTTAGTCAAATTCAGACAATTCTACTCCTGCAGCTTCTTCTCTCGCACTTCCCGCCTGTGGAACTCGCTCCCGTATTCTTGCTTTCCTGACGGCTACAACCTGCAGAAAATTAAATGCAATATCAATACTCATCTATTAACCACTGGACTCTAGCTCTCTCCCCACTAACCGTATATTCTTCCCTTTCTCTCCACCTATGTATCTGTCATCGCACCTGCGTTCTCAGCTTTCTATTGCTCCTTTCTAACTAGTTTGTACTCCTCACTCTTTTCTAATTAATCTTTTTACAGTTATGTAGCCCCCAGCTCATCATTTCTGCCTTGCTCGGGGTGAAATGATTAAAAAAAATGTTAATTTTCACTTAGGTCAAAAGAAAAAGTAAATATGAACATAAGAAATAATAATAAGAAGAAAAGAACATAGGACCGGAAGGAAAAACCTAGAACTAAAGTAAAAATTGGCTATTAGGATCTATAGGTATTATTTTAAATACAGTGGAGCCTGCCGTATACGACCCTCTTCGTCAGCTACCACCTGCCGTTAACAACCGTTTTTTCTATGCACGGATGATTTTCTAATGTTAATTGACCCCTAATGAGCGACCACCTCCAGAACACAACCAGCAACTAACATCAACGAGTGAAAATCTCTGATTACGCGACCGCTTAAAAAAAAAATCCATTTTGGTCGTACACTGCGAACTTCTAAATTGGGAAAATCTAAATGACTAATCTATTTCATTTTGATTTGATTTAAGCCAGGAACACTGTTTTGTTATTGCAGTGTTGTATCAAACTGTTATTTCTTGTTGAAATGTACATTGCCTGAGTTCACCTCACGGTCAAACATCGGCTATTTTGCACAACGTGTATTGCATTTGATATGTTCAAGTGATTTATCACAATCTCTGTACTGACTTGGATATAAATTCAGGGATGGGGAAAATCACAATTATGTTCCTTTCTCAAATGTCTATCTCTTTCGTTCCTTTATTTTTTGTGTATCTATCTACTCTATTTCTACCTAGGTATATCTATCTCTATCTCTCTGTTTCTCTATCCCCCACCCACGATCGCTGTCAGTTTTTTGTATGTTTTTTTCCAGATTCTTTTTTGTTTGCTTTTTCAGGTTGTCACTTAAAAACAAAAGTCCACTTAATAAATATTTTTGTGAATAAATATTTTGGTCTCCTGTTGACCGTTGTAAATACGTTTTTTTTAAATTTTTAGATAAATTATGCTGAATAAATTACTTTAAATTTAGGTCATTTTCTATGTTCTCATTCATTTATTAGAAGAATATATAGTAAAATTCTAATATTTACATTCTGATGAGTGGAATATACGTTCCTGGCGTAAATAGGTCATGACTATGAGCCTTTAGTGAGCGACCACCTGTCGTATGCGACCCTTTGATGGCAGTAGGAGTGGTCGCATTCGACAGGTTCCACCGAATTATTTTTTTAACTATTAAGAGAAATGTTCATAAAACGGATTTTGCTAGAAAGAAAGAAAGAAAGAAAGAACGAAAGAAAGAAAGATTGGGAAAATCACAATTATACCACTTTCTCAGATGTCTGTCTTTCGTTCCTTTATTTTTTGTGTATCTATCTACTCTATTTCTACCTGGGTATATCTATCTCTGTCTCTCTGTTTCTCTATCCCCCACCCACGATCGCTGTCAGTTTTTTGTATGTTTTTTTTTCCAGATTCTTTTTTGTTTGCTTTTTCAGGTTGTCACTTAAGAAAAAAAAATCCACTTAATAAATATTCTTGAGAATAAATATTTGATCGTTGGTTGATCGTTGTAAATACGCTTTTTAAAATTTTTAAATGAATTATACTGACTAAATTTCTTTAAAACTAGGCCATTTTCTTATTGTCATATTTATGTATTACCAAATTACATGGTAAAATTCTAATAGGTACTTTCTAATGAGTGGAATATACGTTCCTGGCATAAATAGAACATGACTATGAGCCTTTAGTGAGCGACCACCTGACGTATACGACCAGTTTTTGATGTGAGTAGGGGTAGTCACATACGACAGATGACGGTTTTGAGGAGGAGATGGGTAACCAGAGAGATATCGCGCACCCGCAGAAGCTGTCGGGGAGTCCTCTCGTTCTCTTTTTTGTGTTCTCTTCTTTTCTTCTCTGTCTTCTATTCTTCGCCCAGGAATCCCCGACTTATAAAACCCCAGACATTCCTACTCATTTTTTGTTTTTTCAGGGTGTCACTTAACTGATGTCATCTATGGCTAAATACCTCTGTCAATCATATTTGCCGACTATCGTCTTTCAAGCCGTTATTGTTGGCGGTGTTTTCTGCCTTTGATATCAATCATATCTTTGTCGATTATTTCCTTTTAAGCCTTTGTTTTTTGCTTTTGACGTCAGTCATTGTCGGCTCTTGATTATTTTTCTGTCTTTTAATTTTGCGCCTCGTCGCCACCATCCACGGCCGGAATAATTTTTGTCAATCATATTTTTGGCGGGTCAAGGTAATATATTACAGTAGTATTGATAGTAATATTGAATATTGAACAGTATTGATAGTAATTTTGAAATTTATTATTGTCACAAGATGACAAATCGACAGCTACTATGTTTTGGCTAATATAAATGCGTAAATTCTTTAACGACTAAAGCAACTTCTAATATGTTCAGTGAAATTCAGTTAGTCAGTTAAGTGCCATAGGTGATACACACTTTGGGCGATCATGTCTCGAAAGAGACATGACTGAGTCAGCAGAAGATTATCCCGCAGGTAGGTTGCCATTGCTTTCTGCGTTAGACTGGTTGCCAGTCAAGGCTATAGAACCAAATCTGCATGTTCCTTTACGTTTTAGATTGAGGAGTCTGTATGCCCTTACTAACACCAACCAGTTTAGTAAACTGGAAACTCAGTGTTTTTATCAAGACACCATCTCTAAGAAGTTTACCTACTAAGGTTAGAGAGTTTAGCTTACCCTATTCTATACAGAGTATGGGTAGAGATTTTTATTTCAAAGATTTCTTTCTCTTCGACAAGTTGCTATCCAAAGCTAATGACTTTAAACCAACCAAAACTCTTCAGTTAAGTGTCATACGTGAAACACTCTTGGGCGACCATGTCTCGAAAGAGACATGACTGACTCAGCAGAAGATTATCCCGCAGTAGGTTGGCATTGGTTTCTGCGGTTGACTGGTTGCCAGGGCTATAGGACCCAATCTGTCCTGTTATTTGATCCATAACTGAAGGGAAGAGACGGATTAATACCTTTCCCAAAGTTATTTGTGCGTAAGTGAATGCAAGGAATTCAACTGGAATTCGAACTCGGCTCCCCGATTTGTCGTTCCGAGTCGAGATCTACTGCACCACAAACCTTTCTTGAAAATAGGAAAAAAATAACTTTTAAAATCGATAATTTTAATTAAACTGCGATGTCTGCTTCGTTTTAACTCTTAATTAATCCAGGGAAAAACATCCAATGTTATTCATTTTTAATAGTATTTCTTTATCTTAAACTCAAGTGCTTTTTATCGCATCTTTGAGACCACCGTTCTACGCTGCGTTGATCGAAAATGATGATAAAATGTTCAGCGTGACTCGAATTTACACCCTCCGAGAATTATTTCCCATATATTCTACTGAAGCTTGTCAAAACATAAACTGTAATTGATAATTTGTTTCATTAATTAACATTTCAAGACGGAAAGACCAGCTTTCACTGGCCAAACACTTCTTGTCTGTTGATGATTAAAGCTAATGAAATCGTCTAGGCGTCTACGGCTATATCATGTGGAATACACCGGTTCTCGTCCGCTCACCGAAATTAAGCAACATCGAGCCTGGTTAGTACTTAGATTGGTGACCATTTGGGAATACCAGTTGCTGTAAACGTAAGGACCAAGAATGGTTCACCGGTCCTCCAAGTTTGGGGGTTGGGCGTAGGGCTAACAACCCTGCCCCATAAAAAACAGTTTGTTACGGAATCAGTAACAAAAAGTTGCTGTCCTTTACACCATTGGGTGAGATGATGATGAAAGTCTAGGTAGAGTGACGTGGAAAAAAAAAAAAAACAACGGCCCGGGTTCTTATTCCACTGTAGTCTGATGCGTTCATTTTCGGGTTAACATGGGGTAATGTAATCTGGTCTTCGTTCAGTAAACTGGGTTTTCTAACTTTGGAAAGACTAGTGTATATGATCTGAATTTTAAAGTTACCGTATATTTTTCCGATCTTTAGATAGGGCGAGGTAAGAAAATATAGGAAATTATCATGAATTTATTCTATATCTGTAGTTGAAGATTATTGATTATATGTGCTATTATTGGAAAAGTTGTTACTCACTTTGTTATTAGAAATTTAAAATAAACGAAATAACAAAAGTTATGCTTAGTTCCACCAGTTCAGACCTTTACAGCAAAAGCTTTCCTTAACTCTATCGCTATTTCCATGACAAATGCTTAGACGAACTACATTCGTTAAGACCTTCATAGGTAAAACCCGACATGCCACGTACATATTTTCTGTTCATCACCATTTCTTTTATATTCCATTAGGATGTGGTGCAGTTGATATCGGCTCGTAACGAGAAATCGGGAGCCGAGTTCGAATTCCACTTGAATTCCTTGCATTCACTTACGCGCAAATAACCTTCGGAAGGGTATTAATCCTTCTCTTTGCTACAGTTACAGGTTAAATAACAGGACAGATTGGATTCTATAGCCTTGGCTGGCAATCAGTCTAACGCAGAAAGTAATGATAATCATCTGCCCAGTCAGTCATGTCACTTTCGAGACATGATTGCCCAAGCGTGTATCACGTATGGCACTTAACTGACTGACTGAATATAATAGCTGGAAACATGATTAAGGCTTCTAGTAATTAGTGGGGGATCGATTTCCTATTGTTTTGAAGTAATAAACTGCTCCCCCACTAATTACTACATAATAATATAGTACATCACTTCCCCCATCTAGTTATGAGTCAAATAATAGGGCAGATTGGGTTCTATAGCCTTAGTCGTCAACCAATCTACCGCAGAAAGCAATGGCAACCTACTGCGGTATAATCTTCTGGCCAGTCAGTCATGTCTCTTTCGAGACATGATCGCCTAAGCGTGTATCACGTATGACACTTACCTGACTGACTGAATATAGTAGCTGGAATCATGATTAAGACTTCTACTTGTCATGACGTGGTGGTTCGGTTTTCTATTGTGATGAAGTAATAAACTGATCCCATTTCTTCCCCCTCTAGCTATGAGGCAAATAATAGGACAGATTAGGTTCTATAGCATTGGTTGGCAACCAGTCTACTGCAGAATATAATGGCAACTTATTGCGAGATAATCATCTGCCCAGTCAGTCATGTCTCTTTTGAGACATGATCGTCCAAGCGTGTATCACGTATGGCACTTAACTGACTGACTGAATATTATAGTTGGAAACATATTTAAGGCTCTTAAGGTCATGAAGTGGGGGATCAGTTTATTACTTCATAACAATATAAAACAGATCCCCCACTAATTACTACTTAATAATATAATGCATCTCTTCCCTCTCTAGCCATGAGTCAAATAACAGGTCAGATTGGGTTCTATAGTCTTGGCTGGCAACCAGGCTACTGCAGAAAGCAATGGCAACCTACTGCGATATAATCTTCTGCCCAATCAGTCATGTCTCTTTCAAGACATGATCGCCCAAGCGTGTATCACGTATGGTACTTAACTGACTGAGTAAAGCGTAAGTTTTATTCTACAACCAAACCATTCAATAAGCCTCTACATTTTTGTTTTTTGGAAAATAATTGTAGAAAAAAATATAAAACTAGACTGTAATTTGAACTCGGCTCGCATATTTCTCTTTCCGAGCCGCTATCATTTATACTGCTATTATATTCTCACTACGATAGACAATATAAGTTGTTTCCTAAAGTTGATTGACACAAAACTTGACAAAGAAAGGTTCAAACTCACGACAGCAGCAATTCCCCGCCCGATGTGCTTGCTAGCCCTTACTTTCCGCAAGGATGAATTCCAGAGACGCGTAAACTTCGATGATGCGTGATTATAACATCTACAATACGACCTCCAATCCTCAGAGAAGAAACGACGCAAGCCTCCCGTTTCTCCTATCGCGATTTCCATGCAAAGTGTTCGGGCATACTACATGACTTAATTCCACCATTTCTCAGCTTCACCGCCCTAATTACCTTCGTATTGCATTTGTGAGACGTAAGTTCCACTCGTGTAGTTTCTTCTCACGAACCGCTGTTTCCCTCCTAAGACTAGAGAGTGAATATTATTATCCACCTTACAACCGCTTTCTCACAGACAAAACGTCAGAAGATTCTCGCTACCCTATCACTATTTCCACAGAGAGTGTTCAGATGTTTTATTTTGTTTCACTAGTTCTACCCTCACCTCTAAGACCCGACGTGTTAGGCACATTGTAGCGAACCATCTACATACCGTCCTATTTCTTGGTGTAATATAAGTTTCACTCGAGCAGTTTCTTCCCACAAACCCCTCCTAATCCCAAATCGAGGCTTCCGCAATCAAGACAATCTTTACGTGTTCAAATCTAGGATTCATTATAATCTTTCCGACATACCTCCTAAAAAGGTTTCTTTTATGCTTTAATCCATTGCCTCTAGTGTCTCTTGGGCCTTGTACAGGTTTGACATTGTTATAAAAAAAATATTTGTAAATAAATGTAAGAATATTCTCTGTCACAAAACATTGAAAATAAACTCTAAAATTATTCTTCTTTATGTGTTTGGTCTTTTCAGGAAGTAGGCGATCATGTCCCTTTGCAATTTTCTTCTAATACCCTTCTCTTTATTGTATCTCCATATTGCTATTTCGTGACTTTGTAAGCCGGTGACTATTTTCTACCCTACACCCTCTTTCCTACAGACGAAAAGTCGCAGTCCTCTCTCTATTCCCATTTCCATGGGAATAGAGAGAGGATTAGAATTTTTCTTTTAGTTCTACCAGTTCTTACCTTCATGGCTCAGTCCCACCACGCCGTATATATTGCAGCGAACGACCATAATACCATTCGTATTCCCTTGATGAAATGGAAGTTCAACTCGAGCAGTTACTCCTTGTGAAAACCCTGATTTATGAAACCGACTCCCAGGAGGATGTTTTCCTGATCACTACAATTTTAAGCTCTTCAAATCCAGGTTAACTGTTATCTTGCCATAAACTGTGCCGCTGACTCTGTTTCCCTCTACCTTGAGTACCTCTTGAGCATTATACAGGGTGGGCATTATTTTAAAATAATTATCTTCAAATAGAAAGAAGATAACTTGGAGCTGTTTGCTTGCTAAAGGGAATCTCTTGGTTTTGATGAGCGTCTTTGAGTGAGTTACGACTTATAATTCTTCGGCTTGAATTCTCTCAAAATGCCAATTGTTCAGAACCAATCTTCTCATTACGGTACAAATCTGTAGAGAATCGATTATTTCTTTATGTGGGCATTACATCGCGTTTATTGCCTGGCTCCATTATATACAATCACCGACCAATGATCACTGCAAACACCACAATCAACATTCAAGCGTTTCAAGAATTCGAGCAGAAATAAACCCTTGCACTGAGGCAAGGCAAGACAAGGGTTCTCTATGTGGCCACGTGCCTAGAAATTGGTAAATTGACTTTTCTGTGACATTTATAAGACAATATTTTGTAACGGAAAGGACAGTTTGTTTGTTTTTTATGATTATTAGTCAAGCCAAAAGGGAAGTGAATTTATGTTCAAACCGGAGAAACGGCTACAGACAAACACAAAGCCTAAACTGCAATACATAATAGGTAAAAATAAAGAGACTACATGAACGACGGATTAAGTGCCTTTACAAAGAAAGGAGATCATATTCGTGTTCAGTGATAACTTTTTCAATCATTCGGCTACAAAGTGATATATAAAAGCGCACCAAATGAAATTTGACCTCTCTCTCTCTCTCTCTCTCTCTCTCTCTCTCTCTTTCTGTCTTTCTCTCTCTCTCTCTCTCTTTCACTTTCTCTCTCTCTTTCTCTCTCTTTCTCTCTTCTCTTTTTCTCTCTTTCTCGTTCTCTCTTTCTCTCTGTCTCTCTCTTTCTCTTTCTTTCTTTCTCTCTCTCTCTCTATCTCTCTCTCTACCTCTCTCTTTCTTTACATCTCTCTTTCTCTCTCTCTTTCACTTTCTCTCCCTTTCTCTCTCTTTCTCTCTTCTCTTTTTCTCTCTTTCTCGTTCTCTCTTTCTCTCTTTCTCTCTGTCTCTCTCTTTCTCTTTCTTTCTTTCTTTCTTTCTTTCTTTCTTTCTCTCTCTCTCTCTCTATCTCTCTCTCTACCTCTCTCTTTCTTTACATCTCTCTTTCTCTGTCTCTTTCTTTTGCTATTTCTCTCTCTCTATATATATATATATATCTTTATCTCTCTTTATCTCTCTCTACCTCTCTCTGTCTCTACATCAATCTTTCTCTCTCTCTCTTTCTACCTTTCTCTCTCTCTCTCTTTCCCTCTCTCTGTCTGTCTCTGTCTTTGTCTCTGTCTCTCTCTCTCTCTACGTCGTGTAACGTAGTGGATTGCAACACGGATTGAGCAATTGGCGAGCCGAGTACGAATTCCGGTCGAGTAAATTACATTCATTTTCATGCTAATACTCTTGAAAAAGTTATGAATACAACTTTTCTACTCCCGGCTATGGGTAAATAGTAAAGACAAAACGCGGCAAGCGATCTAGGATAAGGAAACTTCTGAATCCAAACCGTATGTAGACATGACGCAGGGTGTTACAGGGAGAACAAAAAAGACAAAAAGCAAAGTGCTGGGGATGTCAAAGAAAGGATAAGAGAAAGATTGGAATCAAGATGAGACACGTTGCATTTAAACTTTTAGAGATTGTAGCTATCAAGGAAGAGAGTTCCACGGGCGAGAAGTTCGAGGAAAAATCTAGTAGCACAAGGGAACCAAGCTCGTCAGGACAGAAACCGTAAAGATACTTTTTAAAAAGACAGAGAGAGACCCCATCACGTCGGTGAGAAAGTGAGTGAAGGCGAGCTGCCAAGTCAGGACCGATTATATCACAGATCCTGCTTTCGTTTTTCGAAGATGAATAGCAGGAACATCTGACCAGAAATGGCAACAATGTACGGATGAACGGTAGATTTATAAATATGCAAGATGGAGTCTGAGGAGAAAAACTTTTTACTCGACACAGAGAGCCAACATTCTTAAGCTGTCACCCATCTAAATACTGACCAGGCTCAACGTTGCTTAACTTCGGTGGATCATACGGAAACCGATGTTTCAACTTAAAGTGGCCGTAAGCCATAGCAAACTAGACCTAAATATCTTCTTTTATGTGCCATGTTCCTTTCAGGACGTAGGCGATCATGGCTTTCCACGTCCCCCTATCTCTGGTGGCTCTGAGCACGCCTTCTCCTGTTACACCATTCAACCCTCTTCTAATCATCCACCTGATAAGGTCCTTCCAATACGTTGTCCGTTGCTTTCCTCTGTCTCTCCTTCCCTGTATCTGGCCTGTTAGTATCAAGTTCTCCAAGCCCTCCTTCCTCATTGCATGTCCCAGGAACTTCAGCTGTTTCTTCCTGATGCTCAGTATTCATTTCCGTTTTGTTTCCATCAGTTTATATATTGGTTATAATATACATTTTTGATCCCCCACTTTATATCCACATTATAATTTCTTATAAACAGCATAGGTTCTTCTTTTATGTGCTCTGTTCTTTCAAGACGTAGGCAATCATGGCTTTCCATGCTTCCCTGTCCCTGGTGGCTCTGAGCACGCCTTCTCCTGTTACACCGTGCAATCCTCGTTCTGTCATCTACCTGATTAGGTCCTTCAAATACGTTATCCGTTGCTTTTCCCTGTCTCTCCTTCCCTGTATCTGGCCTGTTAGTATCAAGTTCTCCAAGCCCTCCTTCCTCGTTGCATGTCCCAGGAACTTCAGCTGTCTCTTCCTGTTACTCAGTATTAATTTCAGCTTTCCTAAAATTTTATCTTGCTTTATTTCATTTTTATTGATGTGGATCCGATAGTGGAGCCACGAAAGAATAACTCGAACAATGGATAATAGGTTTAACATACTGTATTTAACAAGGAAAATATAACTACAAAAATGGCAGGCTGCTGTCCTGAGAGTATAAACCTTATGGTTTAAATAATGACTGGAAGAATCCATAAGTGTCAAAGGTTACGTGCCCACAACATATATATTGAAATTTCTTATCCGGAATGTGTACTTTATAGTAAAACGGTGATTTTTAAGCGTAGCTTAGATGTGGCACAAGGCCGAAAGTATGGGGCACTCAGTGAGGATTGAACTCACTACTTAGTTCTAAATAGTCCTAGGGAGATAAGCTGGTTATTTAATAAACAACGTCGATGCACCGATTAAACTATATTGTAATATGGACAAAATATTACAAACAAATGATTTATTGTGATTCTTGTGCAGAATGAAAAACTATACCCCAACTTTTTGCGAACCTATATACAGAGATTGGATGTGCGTTGTGATGCAGTGGATATCGACTCGAAACGACAAATCGGAGAGCCGAGTTCGAATTCCAGTTGAATTCCTTGCATTCACTTACGCATAAATAACCTTCTGAAAGGTATTAATCCGTCTCTTCCCTCCAGCTATGAGTTAAATAACAGGACAGCGTGGGTCCTATAGACTTGGCTGGCAACCAGTCTACCGCAGAAAGCAATGGCAACCTACTGCGGGATAATCTTCTGCCCAGTCAGTCATATCTCTTTCGAGACATGATCGCCCAAAGCGTGTATCACGTATTGCACTTAACTGACTAGCTGAATATAATAGTTGGAATCATGACTAAAGCTTCTAGTGGTCATAAAGTGAGGGATCAATTATCTATTGTTTTGAAGTAATAAACTGATCCCCCATTAATCACTAATTAATAATATAAAACATCTCTTCTCTCTCTAGTTATGAGTCAAATAATAGGACAGATTGGGTTCTATAGCCTTGGTTGGCAACCAGTCTACCGCAGAAAGTAATGGTAACCTACTGCGGGATAATCTTCTGTCAAGTCAGTCATGTCTCTTTCGAGACATGATCGCCCAAAGCGTGTATTACATATGGCACTTAACAGATATATAGAAGAACTAACCAGAAGTTTGGGTCGTTGTTAACCATGCATGTCTAGTCTAGTGGTTCCCCGCCTTTTTTAGCCATGCCTAAACGTTCTTTTCTTGTTGATTTTATTTTTTGCTATGCTCTACCTAAGCATCTCTAAAATACTGATATCCACACCTGTTCACATCATTCTTATTATTCAGAGAGTAAATTCCTATTCATGTGGACGTAGCCTAAAAGGCAATTAACTTGGTTTAAATAAGCTTCCAAAGACCATAATTTCAGACTTTATTCGCCATACAAGCTGATCCTCCCAAATCGTATTTTAAATTGAAATTAAATTATTAAATTAATTCAGTAAATATGTACTTTCTTTTCACTCAAATTCTAATGAAAATGGCGGAAAGATATTGTCAATGATTAACTCCAATCGACAATACGCATTTTATTGTTGCTATAATTGCACGATAGATAGATAGATAGATAGATAGATAGATAGATAGATAGATAGATAGATAGGGTAATAATACTTTAATTACAATACAATTATTTAAAATTATTTTGATAATGTGAATAAAGTTGTTTCATTAGAAAATATTTGTATGGATAATTACCAAGACAGGGATTATCCTACCGTTAATAATCTTCCTGCTAACAACTTACCATTAACCACAAGTTTTAAGCCTCACATTTTATACTTGGAATATAAGACGGCCCTTTATTCGGAAGATATTTAAGGTTAAAACCTCGCCTTGTACGTTGACATGCACAGTATATATATATATATATATATATATATATATATATATATATATATAGAGAGATATTTAAGGAGAGAGATATTTAAGATTAAAACCTCGCCTTGTACGTTGACATGTACAGTATATATATATATATATATATATATATATATAATAGAGAGATATTTAAGGAGAGAGATATTTAAGATTAAAACCTCGCCTTGTACGTTGACATGTACAGTATATATATATATATATATATATATATATATATATATAAGAGATATTTAAGGAGAGAGATATTTAAGATTAAAACCTCGCCTTGTACGTTGACATGTACATTATATATATATATATATATATATATATATATATTATGTAAAATACGTACGTGACTACACATGTTACGCACTAACATGTGTATGAATGCACACTGCATATAAACTGTATGTATTAACATGGACACACCTTCAAACGTACACCGGCTCACTAGAAAATAATTTACTATTAATAACTTATTCTCGAATTGCTCTACTTAAAAATCAAAGTATTCCCCTGTGGGGCATGTGTTCCACATTTAGAACCTTGGGTCTAGTCAAATATATAAATATTCAAATTAAGCCATTTTATATATTACAAAAAGAGGGAATGAGATACAGTTGCTCACAGTACAAATTGAATAACTCGATCTCATATTTAGAAATATTCTTACATACGTCTCTAAAAAAACAACAACCCAGAATTCCAACCTAGGGAGTCAGTATAGGGCTAACTCTTCTGTCATTTACACGAGTACGTAAGAGCAGTGATTATTTTTTACGGCTGGTATCATATAACCCAGTCAAATCTGTCGCATGAAATTTTGAGAAGAGAGGAACACTGGCAAGTAATTTGCATTGTTCTGATAAAGTCAATGACGTGTAATTACTACAGCTTGACACCATGACGATATAGACCATGTGTTACATATGTGCGAGAAAGTAGGAGATAGACAGAGAGAGGGGGGGACTGTGCACTACAAAAGCGACTCCGCTTTCGAGGTCGTCTTCTTATATATGACGTCAAACTATGCTTACTATCATTTCATTAATCTTAGCTCAAATTTTGATTAACACAACTTTTCGGCTGCTGCGCTCTCCGGCTTTCTTCAGAGGGCACAACCATAGAAACGCCGTGAAAATAAAAGTAGAGACGAGAAGTTAAGTCCGAATGTCATTAGTGTAAAAGTGATTAACTCTTCAGTCCAAACATTCAGCAAAAGTCACATAGCCTTTACAAGTCAATTAGATAGATAGATAGATAGATAGATAGATAGATAGATAGATATAAATAAATAAGATTAGATAGATAGATAGATAGATAGATAGATAGATAGATATAAATAAGATTAGATAGATAGATATAAATAAGATTAGATAGATAGATAGATAGATAGATAGATAGATAGATAGATAGAATAAGAATAGAATATGAATAAGAATAGATAGATAGATAGATAGATAGATAGATAGATAATGAATAAGAATAGATAGATAGATAGATAGATAGATAGATAGATAGATAGATAGATAGATAGATAGATAGATAGATAGATAGATAGATAGATAGATAGATAGATATAAATAAGATTAGATAGATAGATAGATAGATAGATAGATAGATAGATAGATAGATAGATATGAATAAGAATAGATATGATAGAATAGATAGATAGATAGATAGATAGATAGATAGATAGATAGATAGATAGATAGAATAAGAATAGATAGATAGATAGATAGATAGATAGATAGATAGATAGATAGATAGATAGATAGATAGATAGATAGATAGATAGATATATGATAGATAGATAGATAGATAGATAGTAGCTAGCTAGATAGATAGATAGATAGATAGATAGATAGATATGAATAAGAATAGATATGAATAAGAATAGATAGATAGATAGATAGATAGATATGAATAAGAATAGATAGATAGATAGATAGATAGATAGATAGATAGATAGATAGATAGATATGAATAGATAGATAGATAGATAGATAGATAGATAGATAGATATGAATAGAATAGATAGATAGATAGATAGATAGATAGATAGATAGATAGATAGATAGATAGATAGATAGCAATAAAAAAATGTGGAAAATAATCCGCATGTAAATCATGATAACTCCACATCAACAGAAATTCAGACAGAAATGTGCTCTGTCTATTAGAAATTCTGCCTTTTCCCCCCGAAGTTCCAACAGTGGTTACTGTTCAGAAATACGCAACCACTTCAGCCACTAAAGCGGCCATAAAAAGCACAAGCCGCGCTTTAGTTTTCCTCTTTGTTAATTACATAGGACAACCATAAAATATCTAGTAATTACTCCCGGGATAATTAAATTATTACTTAGTTTTCACTGAATTGCCACATGTTTCCCTTCACTTATTCTACCTCACTCGAAAGTGGCTCTTCTGGTGAAGACCCACATATTGAATCATTTTAAATCTCAACAGAGGAATGATAAGCAAGAAATGAGATACCCAATTCTGTTTAATCTCATCCTAGACTATGCCCTGTTCGTGTGGAAGTACACGTATGAAGAAATAGGCCCTGATCATTTAAACATTACAAAGCACATTCCGAACGAATCTAATTAATTAATAAGAAAACAAAATTCTTGCATTCCCTATGGGGTCTGTGTATTGATGAGAGGGAAAGTTATACTAATGATATAGGTATTCATATTTGGGATAAAAATGATCTTAAATCAACTTAATCTTCCAAGTGTTTCAATAAGTACGTCTTATTAGGATAATCAAAAGCAATGGAAGAGTGATAGCAGGGACGGTGGAACAAACAAATGATGGCTGATTACTACTGGATTATCAAAAGAGACTTAAATAACATTGATCATGACAGACAATCAAGAAAAATAATTTTTTTACCATAGTTCTTATGTTCAGGAAGGTTTCATTTCTGCTTTTAGTTTCTTAAGTCATTTGATGAAAATACTTTCTTGGTATATTTAATCATGTTGTTTTAAAGACTTGGTCTCTGATTGTTATTGAAAATTAGTCTTTCTCAATAAGAAGACCAACATTTATTGGTTTAAATACGAATTAAGAGGTTTCTACAATTTTTCTTTGAGAGATAATGCTGTCAGTCAATATTATATACACAGGAAACAAATGAAAATGGGAGGCATTTCTAGACAGCAAAAACGGTTAGTTAAGTGATACACGCTTGGGCGATCATGTCTTGAAAGAGACATAACTGACTGGGCAAAAGATTCTCTCGCGGTAGGTTGCCATTGCTTTCTGCGGTAGACTATTTACCAGCCAAGGCTATAGAATCCAGTCTGTCTTGTTATTTAACTCATAACTGGAAGAAATAGACAGATTATTACCTTTTCTAAGGGTATTTGCTCATAAATGAATGCAATGAATTCAACTGGGATTCGAACTCGGCTCCCAGACTTATCGTTCCGAGTCGATATCCACTGCACCACACGGTAGCTAACGTAAAAGTGTAAGATAATTTTCAGATACAACGCCTTCAAATATGCTAAAACAGATGTTTGGTGTATTGGAATAGTTTTTGTTCCCCAGTGGTATTGATGTCCTCCTTAACCACATTTTTTAGGTTTCCGCTTTAAGATCCTTGTAATTAAAGTTTTTAAAGATCTTCAATAATAATAATAATAATAATAATAATAAAACAAATCAGCTGATAGAAATCGAATCAAATATTTAAATATCAGCTTTTCTTCTTCTTCTTCTTCTTCTTCTTATTATTATTATTATTATTATTATTATTATTATGTCATTTTTCATCATATTTCGATTTCTGCTTTGGTCTCACTACCAACCCAGTCTGCGGGGAGACCTAAGGCAGGTAGTGGCGTGTTGTTATGGCTCCATTTCATGTTTTTCTATCTTCCCTATCATCTCCAGCATTACATAGATAAAGTTTTCCTTAGTGTGTGGGCTGTACTTAATAATACAATTTTTTGTATGTCTCTTAAGCTGGGGTTTCCAGGGATTCTTTCAATGTGTTGTTTTGTTCCATTTTTTATCATTCCAAGTGCACCTACTATCACTGGCACAACTCTTGTTTTCAATTTCCACATTTCTTTCTATTTCAATTTCCAGGTCTTTATATTTTGACAGTTTTTCAAATTCCTTGATTGCTATGTTACAATCCGCTGGACAAGCCATATCAATTAATAGACAAGTTTTCTCCTTCTGGTTTTTAACAATAATGTCTGGCCTGTTTGCTTCAATTTTTCTGTCTGTGTAGATGGTGTAATCCCATAGAATGGTTACATCTTCTATTTCTGTAACCGGTGCTGGGTGATGTTCATACCAGTGTTTGCCTACAGCTTTTCCATAATGTTTGCATATTGCCCAATGTAAATATTGCCCAAATCTATCGTGGCGATTTTTATATTCATTTGGGGCAAGCACAGAACAGCCTGAAATTAGGTGGTCTATTGTTTCTTGGTGTTTATCACAAAACCTGCATTTTGGATCCATATTATTATGCATAATATTTGCCTGAAAGTTCCTCGTGAAAAGACTTTGGTCTTGTGCTGCAAGAATAAAGCCTTCAGTTTCGGACTTTAATCCAGATGCACGTAACCATCGATGAGTATTAACTTTGTCAACATTGGATTTATTGGCACGTACTGGATATTGGCCATGCAGAGGTTTGTCTTGCCAGCGCTGTTTCATCTGTTCAAGAGCTTTATCTTTGGCTTTCATTTTCATATTCTTTGCCGCAATAGTCGGCTCTTGGCTTCCGTTCTGCTTTTCTACAGAATCTACTAACTGTAAATCTTGTTTATTATTATTATTATTATTATTATTATTATTATTATGATTATTAAGTTGTAAATTATTATCATTAGTGTTATTTTGAAGTTGTAAATTGAACGAGAAGTTGTTTATTTTTCACATCAAATCATTTCTCCAGCATTGGCCTAGATAAAATCTTGCTACAATGTGCCATTTTTGCTATGTTAATAAAACACGTCCACTACCATAAATCGAATCAGTATAATATTTTTTTTTAAATTGACTGCCTTATATTTGATCTATTAATGCTTTTATTACATTTTTTGTAGTCTTTGGTGTCGGTCTTTTTGCAATTGCAAGAGGACATTTTCAACATAGCTCTTTCAATATTGAAGGTAGAATTAAAATCAGGAAAATTTCATGGCCATCTGATTTACTAATATTTTTCAGAAAGATCCAGCTGTAGCAATCTCTGCGCAAGTCATTTCGGTTTTGATTCTATAAATTCTTGCAAAAACTTTAAGAAAACTGAATATATGATCATCAGCAAAAAAAAGACCCTATAATGTGAACTATCGGTCAGAGAAACTAAAATGAAAGAAGTAAAGAAATTTAAACACCTAGGATGTGTTCTGACAGAGGATGGAGAGTGTAATGTTGAGAGCCAAAGAGACATTGGCATGGTCAAGGACGTATTTCAAAAACTAACAAGAATACTGTGAGACAGCAAAATCTCATTGGAAACAAAAGAGTGCTGGACTGCTATGTGATATATGATCTTCTGTATGGCAGTGAATGTTGGACGATCTCCTCAATGATGAAGAAGAGGCTTGAGTAGGCAGAAATATGGTTTTACAGAAGGATGCTAGTGATACCATGGACTGAGCACCTAACTAACAACGAGGTGTTGGAGAGGATGTAAACGAGGAGAAAACTCATATCTAATATAAGGAAGAGACAAATGAGGGTTTTGGGACATGTAATGAGGAAGAATGGCTCGAAAAATGTTCATACTTACAGGACGGATAGAGGGAAAGAGGGAGAGAGAGAGAGAGAGAGAGATAGGGGGGAAGCAGTCTGAGACATATTTGATAAGCTTGGAACGGGGTGTGGGAAAGATACTGAGTGGATGAATGTTGAGAATGACAAGACACAGAGCCAAGTGGAAGACCATGATTGCCTACATCCTGAAGAGATACGGCACAAGAAGAAGAAGAAGAAGAAGAAGAAGAAGAAGAAGAAGAAGAAGAGGTAGGAGGAGGAGAAGAAGAAGAAGAGGTAGGAGGAGGAGAAGAAGAAGAAGAGGTAGGAGGAGGAGAAGAAGAAGAAGAAGAAGAAGAAGAGGTAGGAGGAGAAAAAGAAAAGAAGATGAAGAAGAAGAAGAAGAGGTAGGAGGAGAAGAAGAAAAAGAAGAAGAAGAAGAAGAAGAAGAAGAGGTAGGAAAAGAAGAAGAAAAAGAAGAAGAAGAAGAAGAAGAAGAAGAGGTAGGAGGAGAAGAAGAAGAAAAAGAAGATGAAGAAGAAGAGGTAGGAGGAGAAGAAGAAGAAGAAGAGGTACGGGGAGAAGAACAAAAAGAAGAAGAAGAAGAAGAGGTAGGAGGAGAAGAAGAAAAAGAAGATGAAGAAGAAGAAGAAGAAGAAGAGGTAGGAGGAGAAGAAGAAGAAAAAGAAGATGAAGAAGAAGAAGAAGAGGTAGGAGGAGAAGAAGAAAAAGAGGTACGGGGAGAGGAAGAAAAAGAAGAAGAAGAAGAGGTAGGAGGAGAAGAAGAAAAAGAAGATGAAGAAGAAGAAGAAGAAGAAGAAGAGGTAGGAGGAGAAGAAGAAAAAGAAGATGAAGAAGAAGAAGAAGAGGTAGGAGGAGAAGAAGAAGAAAAAGAAGATGAAGAAGAAGATGAAGAGGTAGGAGGAGAAGAAGAAAAAGAAGATGAAGAAGAAGAAGAAGAGGTAGGAGGAGAAGAAGAAGAAAAAGAAGATGAAGAAGAAGAGGTAGGAGGAGAAGAAGAAGAAGAAGAGGTACAGGGGAGAAGAACAAAAAGAAGAAGAAGAAGAAGAAGAGGTAGGAGGAGAAGAAGAAAAAGAAGATGAAGAAGAAGAAGAAGAAGAGGTAGGAGGAGAAGAAGAAGAAAAAGAAGATGAAGAAGAAGAAGAAGAGGTAGGAGGAGAAGAAGAAGAAAAAGAAGATGAAGAAGAAGAAGAGGTAGGAGGAGAAGAAGAAAAAGAAGATGAAGAAGAAGAAGAAGCGGTAGAAGAAGAAGAAGAGGTAGAAAGAGGTGAAGAAGAAGAAGAAGAAGAAGAAGGTAGGAGGAGAAGAAGAAGAAGAAAAAGAAGATAGAGAAGAAGAAGAAGAAGAAGAAGAAGAAGAGGAGGAGGAGGAAGAAGAAGAAGAAGAAGAAGAAGAAGAAGGAGGAGGAGGAGAAGAACAAAAAGAAGAAGAAGAAGAAGAGGTAGGAGGAGAAGAAGAAGAAAAAGAAGATGAAGAAGAAGAAGAAGAGGTAGGAGGAGAAGAAGAAGAAGAGGTACGGGGAGAGGAAGAAAAGAAGAAGAAGAAGAAGGAGGTAGGAGGAGAAGAAGAAAAAGAAGATGAAGAAGAAGAAGAAGAAGAAGAAGAGGTAGGAGGAGAAGAAGAAAAAGAAGAAAAAGTAAGAAGAAGAAGAAGAAGAGGTAGGAGGAGAAGAAGAAGAAAAAGAAGATGAAGAAGAAGATGAAGAGGTAGGAGGAGAAGAAGAAAAAGAAGATGAAGAAGAAGAAGAAGAAGCGGTAGAAGAAGAAGAAGAGGTAGGAGGAGGAGAAGAAGAAGAAGAAGAAGAAGAGGTAGGAGGAGAAGAAGAAGAAGAAAAAGAAGATGCAGAAGAAGAAGAAGAAGAGGTAGGAGGAGAAGAAGAAAAAGAAGAAGAAGAAGAAGAAGAAGAAGGTAGGAGGAGAAGAACAAAAAGAAGAAGAAGAAGAAGAAGAAGAAGAGGTAGGAGGAGAAGAAGAAAAAGAAGAGAATGAAGAAGAAGAAGAAGAGGTAGGAGGAGAAGAAGAAGAAAAAGAAGATGAAGAAGAAGAAGAAGAGGTAGGAGGAGAAGAAGAAGAAGAGGTGCGGGGAGAAGAAGAAGAAGAAGAAGAAGAGGAGGTAGGAGGAGAAGAAGAAAAAGAAGATGAAGAAGAAGAAGAAGAAGAAGAGGTAGGAGGAAGAAGAAGAAAAAGAAGATGAAGAAGAAGAAGAAGAGGTAGGAGGAGAAGAAGAAGAAAAAGAAGATGAAGAAGAAGAAGAAGAGGTAGGAGGAGAAGAAGAAAAAGAAGAAGAAGAAGAAGAAGAATATGTAATTGTAATATTAATATTAGTCGTTTTCTTATAAGAAAATATTCACCGTTCATTGAGTTGAGAAACTCATACGACTATTGGTTGTGTTTTATTTAAATATTTCTCTTAAAACAAAGCTTCAGGAAAAAAAGTCTCTCAAGTTCTATAGCTTGTAGCATTCCTTCCAATATTAATGAGGGTTTCTTTTCTAATTTTTTGTTTTGTTTTGGATTCCGGGTGAGAAACCGCACAAAATTAAAAACAACAAAAACAGATATGGAGACAGGAAAGTAGGTTATATTGAACGTAGGTTAGTAAATCCAGGAATACTATTAAGAAATAAACATATACAAGTCTTGAAGTCAAGTCGTTGGAAATAGTATATCCGTGTATCTTATTCTAGCTGAGTGGAGCTCAGAGCTAGTCTGACTTCTGATGCGGTAGTCTCTGGGTAACTTCGGGATCTCTCGGGAAGTTACGTTTCAGTTCCGGTGCTCTCTGATAACTGTAACGGATCTCTACGATTACTCTCCACTCTCAACTCTCAACTGTTGTTCTCTCTATGGCAGGAGTATATACATACTCAGTTGAGTCCATTATCATATACAAAGAGGAGATCCCACAACATGTTTGAATGAATTTGGAATGTTTTTGCAAGTCTTCAAGTGGTACTATTTCGGTTATTTGGTACTCTGATTCTATAACGCCAAACAGATTTCATTTATCTTAATCATTGATTCACTGATTCATTGATCTTGTTTAATGACTAATTGTCTTTTGGAAATTGTTCACCTTTGTGCCAGGAAATAAAAACAGAGTGACAAAAGCATGTTTTTTTTTCCCCATGACACAGGCGGGAAGTGTGAGAAAAGAAACTGTCAGAGTAGAAGTGGAGTTGCATTTAGCGATTTCGATAGTAAATAGGTGGGATCTATAGCTCTGGCCAGAAGTTTGGCAACACTATGTAAAAGTATAGTTTCAGATATTTTTGAATACCGAAAATGAGTGAAACCATGAATCTAAACTTATTTATAAATGGAACTTTGTGTGTGTATGTGTATGTGTGTGTGTGAGTGTGTCCGTTAAATATAGACTCCGAAACGGCTGAACCGATTTTCTTGAAAATTTTCTTTCACAAGCCTTTTTTACAGATAAGGGGTGCTGACTCTACGTAAATTCCTTTATCATCCGGGTTAGGCAGACTGGTTGCCAACCAAGGCTATAAAATTCAATCGGTTCTGCTATTTAACCCTTAGCTGGAGGAAGAGGAGATGGATTAATACCTTTGCCAATGGTACTTGCGCGTAAGTGAAGGCAACGAATTCAAATGGAATTTAAACTCGGCTCTTCTGTTTCTGATTCCGAGCTGATATCAATTGCAACACAACGCAGAGTTCGCTGTTCGCCAACGTTTATTTTTTAAAAATGTTTTTTAATCGTTTCACCCAATGCAAGGCGGTAACACCACTGATGTGCAGGGGGCTACATAAGAGTAAAAGATTAGATAGGAGGAGAGTGAAGAGAAAGACGAACCAGTTACAGTGGGTGTCAGAGAAAGGAGCAAGAAAGGATACGTAGATGCCTAATTGGGACTTGATCACGTCTGAGAGATCATTTGTAAAAATAAGAGCGTCGGACCTAGGATAGAGCATTGAGGGTACCAGCGTTTGTACAGTAGGATGTGGAGGCATGCCCATTCAAGACGACCTTAATTATGCGGTTAGATAGGAATGATTTAATCAGATCACGCGTCCGGTGATAAAATAACCCCGTAGCTTGCGTAGAAGGCCAGCGTGCCAAACCCTATCAAAAGCCTTGGAGATGTCCAGGGCAACAGCTCGAGCCTCACCGGACTTATCAAGGGCCTGGTATATATACTCCGTGATGGTCGTTAGCATATCGGCCGTGAACTTGGCGAAGCGGATAAAACTGATGATGAGAAGAAAACTTAAACATGACAAAAGTGAATTTTTACATCGTCTGTTTTTCGTGACAATTCAAACCTTAAATATTTAACTCTGTTTCTCAGATTGTTTATTTAGACGAATGATTTTATATTTGCAACATTCTGAAAACTAATACATTTTTATTAAAACTAATGCAATTCAATATTTATCACTTACCAATAAAAATGAAGAGATGCTTTTTAATCATTTCACTCCAAACAAGGCAGTTTTACTGCCACTGTTACACAGGGGGTTACATAGGGGAAAGTGATGAGAAAGAGGGTTAGATTATAGGGAATGTCAGGAGGAGGGTATTAGACGCATGAGAATACCGGTGTAGTGAGGTGGAGTGGATGGAGAAAAGAGCTTGAGAGAAAGGATGCGAGTTAGTGAGATAGAATAGGTTTATTGACCTTAAATTCTTGGAGATTGTAGCTGTCGGGTAAGCAAGTATATGGAAGGGAATTCCACAGACGGGAAGTGCGAGAAAAGAGGTTGTTAGAGTAGAAATTGCGATTACATTTTATCAGTTTCACTGTAAAATGGTAAGACCTAGTTGATAGTCTAGTAGCTCGCGT
>JBBBDQ010000532.1:4555000-4682500 GCA_037127315.1 Ascarosepion bandense | reverse complement strand
CAAAAATGGGGGTAGTCTATTTTTGATAGTGTCCGTATACCATTCCTTGTTCATTGACGTAACTTTGGGTACAACCAGTAATTCTCCGACGCCATAAAAGGAGACGCACCCCCAAATATGAACGAGGTCCGGATGCTTGACTATGGATACCACACAATCAGGGTGGAATCTTTCACCGAATCTTCTTCTGACACGAATTGATTCATTGTTAGCGAAGCAGCTAAAAGGTGATTCTTAAGAGAAAATCACGTTTTCATAGTCTTCTGCAGTCCAACTTTTATGAATTCAACAGAAATTTAGTTGATCTTTTATATTTTTTGTCAAAAGTGACTTTCTTGCAGGCCTTTTTGACATTAATCTTTTCGTCAACAAATGCCGCCACACTGTGCGATCTGAAGCTTTCACGTTACCGCTGGACGATTCCTTCAGTAACTGCTGACTACTGGCCTGTCGATCAGACCAGTCGTCGGTGATCTCGCTCTGTAGACACTTGAAAGACCACTTCGAAACACAATTTCGATTTTTCGAGTTTTCTTCTACTTCTGGACTATTCTTGTGACCGTTGATGCATGAACCTGCTCCTGTTTGGCAATCTGACGACAATTAAAACCGGTTTTGTGTAGAGCAATGATTGCAGATCATTTGGATTCGGAACAATGACCTTTTTCCATTTGGATCACAATTAGAGGTACAGAATGATTAATGTGGTCTAAAAAAGATTTACTCTCCAATCACTTCCCTCCGCTTTGCTTTTCACTTCACCGTCTGCCGAATATGAGGTTCGAAAAGAAAATACG
Source organism: Ascarosepion bandense (assembly GCA_037127315.1). Taxonomy (NCBI): domain Eukaryota; kingdom Metazoa; phylum Mollusca; class Cephalopoda; order Sepiida; family Sepiidae; genus Ascarosepion; species Ascarosepion bandense. The sequence continues at coordinate 4,681,703 of JBBBDQ010000532.1, read as the reverse complement.
GTCCAACCTCTACGCTCTTCTTTTTTCTCCCTAGAAAAAAATATTCTTTCTCATTTCATAGAGTCGAGAACTCGCCCATGCAAATCACTTAAAATTTGCATAAGCGAATTAAACACATCCTATTTATTGAATATTCATTGTTTCACTCACTTATTTAAAAAATATCTACGGTCTATCACGTTGAATACACCGGTTCTCGCTCGATCACCGAAGTTAAGCAACGTTGAGCCTGGTCAGTACTTAGATGAGTGACCGCTTGGGAATACCGGATGCTGTAAGCGTATAGTGACGGATGTGCGTTGTGGTGCAGTGGATGTCGGCTCGGAAAGAGAAATCGGTGAGCCGAGTTCGAATTCCAGTTGAATACGCTGCATTCACTTCCCTCCAGTTATATGTTAAATGACAGGGTAGTATTTGGGGACCCTGCTCTTAAAAACAAATCCCAATGAATCTTGATACACGAAAGGGAAAATGTTGTAAAAATAACCTTACCCAGAATCATTTGTTATGACCTTAAATGATCCCATAAGACTGATAGGTCGTTAAACCTCGAAACAAATATACTTTTACATAGTGTTGCCAAACTTCTGACCAGAGATATAGGTCCCAACTATTTACTATTGAAATAGGTAAATGCAACCACCACTTCTACTCTGACAGCTTCTTTTTTCACACTTCCCGCCTGTGGAACTCCTTTCTGTTTACTTGCTTACCTGATAACTACAAGGTTCAAAATCTTAAATGCAATATCAATCGCCATCTTCTATCTTTTTTAATCCTTTTCATCTTTTGTTCTTTCCTCAGTCCTCCTTATACTCAGGTTTTCATTTCCCTGTAAACAGCTGCGTACTAGTGCCATTTCCGGTGAAATCAAATCTTATTTATAAATGGAACTTTGTCTGTGTGTGTGTGTCTATGTGTGTGTGTCCGTTACCTATAGACACCGAAACGGCTGAATCGATTTTCTTGAAAATTTACACAGTTATACTATAAGCGTCAGCGAGTGTTCTTAGCTAGGTTTTGTGAGGAGGTACCCCCGATAAATATCGATAATCGAAAAAATTGGGTTATAGAAGGATTGGTCCGATTTTAATCAAATTTGATACACTCATAGACAAAGACATAAGAAACGATATTCAGGAGTTTCAAGATTGCTGTTCTTACAATAGTGCAGAAAATCGATAATATATATATATATATAAAAGGCAAGATGTTTGTGTGTGTGTTTCTGTTTATCTGCCTGTATGTTCTTTATACAAATCCACAATTTTTATCCGATTCTCACCAAACTTCACACAAATATTCTTTAGGCTGAGCCTGAGCTCCAGGACCATGGACCAGTTTTAAAGCTTTCATTACCCCCGAGCAACGCCGGGCTATACTGCTAGTGATTCTAAAAAAGAAAGATGTCATCTTTTTATTAATTTTCTAAATTTAAGCAGTATTCTATTAAATCAAAGTGTTTTTGTTTTTCTCCTAAAATATTTAAAATAGTTTACTAATCAGCAGTATCTACATTATTTGGACTATTGTCCTCATCAAGCTACGCAAATAATTGTGTTCTTATACCCCAGTGATTGTAATAAAGAGCTTGGTTCGAAATTCCTAGCACCTGAAGAAGGCTGGAGCGTACAACGGCCGAAACGTCGTACAAATAGCAACAAAGATGACGACAATAGTACAAATAATGTAAATACTGCAAATCTCATCTCAGAACTATAGACACATTTACTAATCTACTAGGCACAGTGGAGTAATGGATAGCGATTCGCATTAAGGAATCGGATGACCGAGTTCAAATTCCACGTTGGGAAAGGTATAAATCCATCTCTTTTCCCACCAGCTTTGGGAAAACAACAGCACAGACTATAGCCTTGGATGGCAACCAGTCTAGAAGAAGGAAAACTCTGAATTTAAACCAGCCTGGAGAGGATTGGACTCTGCCAGGCTATCGGGCCTAAAAAAAAAACACTACTTCAGCTGCGGTTGCATATGTGATGGCCCTATATAGTAATTCACATGATAAAAAATAAATAAAATTAATTAAATGTCCTTGTTTTATCAGAATATTTCGACCGATTAGCTCTTCACCCTCTGACTTTAATATTGCATTAAAGTGTGAAAGCAAATATTTTCTGATTTAAGTAAAAGAAATTCCTCCAGAAAAAGATATCCCAAACTGTAGAGTGGGGAGAGAAAGCGAGTATATGCCCGTGGGAAGGGCGTGGATTCCCTCTGTCTTTTCATAGCAACTGCTCTGACGATTTAAAAAAAAGATTTTTATCCATAATAGTTTTATGGATCGCGTGTTCAAAGTAGCGTCATTAAAACAAGTTATACAAAAATTACAACCAGTACAAGGCGCAAGAGTCACTCAGTGTAGGTGGTTTGTGTTAAAAAAAAACTATGATGACGTAGTTTTAGTAGTACTTCTGAATCTAGGAGGATTTATATTAATTTTCATTGTTTAAAAGCCGGTGGTAGCAACAAAAACATTTTTACGCAATAAAATTTTGAAAGAAGGAGCGTTGCTGAGGTGACGTAAAATCTCTCTTACGGATTTTATGTCGAAATGTTCATTCAACATTTTTGAATATTGAAAATTTATTTTATTTTATATATAAATGTTATCATTTATTAACACCTATTTTTGCACTAGCCTGTATATATATTTAATTTTCAACGTAATAATTGTATTAGTGAATATGATTGCATATGTAATCTTAGAATAAATTTTTTCACTTACTTGCCACCTATATTTCCACTACCCTGGATACAGTAATGTGCAAAAGTATTAGGACAAGAACTATTTTATCTTTTATGAGGCATATTGACAGAAAATAAACAATTTAATTAAAGTAATTTTATTTGATTTACTCAACAAATGCTTTAACAAGAAAAAAATACTTGTTACAAAACAAGTATAATAGCCTTTTGCTTTGATCTCAGCCTTCATTCCGACAGGCATTGACATCACAAGCTTCTTCAACGTATCTAATGGTATCTCCTACCAAGCAGCTTGTATTTGTTCCCAAAAGTGTGTCTTACGAAGTAACATTAGATTTATCAATTTTTTTATCCAAAAAACCCATAGATGTTCAATAGAGTTGTTTCAAAATAACCTGTTTAATAGAAAATAGGGAAAAATAAATATAACTTCTTTTTCAGACATTTCATTTACACGTAGTTTTAAATAATCAATATTTATTAGCAATTTACTTGGATTTTCATCCTGTATTTGAATTTCAGTGAAGTTCTTCGGAAAATCACACCCTGTCCTAATACTTTTGCAAAATACCGGTAATGTGCAAAAGTGTTAGGGAAGGGGTTATTTTAAACTTTCTTTTGATGCCTCATAAGAAATAAAATATTGCTTTTCCTAATACTTTTGCACAGTACTGTACATATTTAATTGTCAACGTAATAATTGTATTATTGAATATGATCGTATATGTAATCGCAGAATAAATGTTATCTTTTACTGTTCACGTACTTTTAGACTAGCCTGTTTAGAAAGAGCTTAAGCGAGAGATAAACGTCGAAATGCAGGCTTAATCTTTCACGCTTTTTTTAATTGGCGTTTCTGTATCGTTGACGATCGATCAGTTGCCATTGACAACCAAGTATCCAATTCACAGTTCTTAGCTCTTGTGTGTCGATTCAACAAGCAGATTGCATAAGGCTTACTGCCGTTGTAATTCCGAATGGTAGGGAAAGGGCCAAAAAAGTGCCATACGTGATACACGCTTGGGCGATCATGTCTCGAAAGAGACATGACTGACTGGGCAGAAGATTATCTCGCAGTAGGTTGCCATTGCTTTCTGCGGTATACTAGTTGCCGACCAAGGCTATAGAACCCAATCTGTCCTGCTATTTGACTCATAGCTAGAAGGGAAAGAAATGTATTATATTATTATGTAGTAATAAGTGGGGGATCGGTTTCCTATTGTTATGAAGTAATAAACTGATCCCCCACTTTATGACCAGTAGAAGCCTTAATCATTATTCCAACTATTATATTCAGTCAGTCAGTTAAGTGCCATACGTGATACACGCTTGGGCGATCATGTCTCGAAAGAGACATGACTGACTGGGCAGAAGATTATCCCGCAGTAGGTTGCCATTGCTTTCTGCAGTAGACTGGTTGCCGACCAAGGCTATTGAACCCAATCTGTCCTGTTATTTAATCCATAACTGGAAGGAATAGACGGATTAATACCTTTCCCAATGGTATTTGCGCGTAAGTGAATACAATGGATTTGACTGGAATTCGAACTCGGCTCCCCGACTTCTCGTTCCGAGCCGATATCCACTGTACCACAACACTTTTCTTTATTTCGTTTTTTTATGTACAAGGCTCATTCAGGCTATTTTTGAAGTGCTTGAGACCCTGTATATTAAATCGAATCCACCTTCTCACTGAAGGTTGAAGCTTTTGTTGCCGGGTTATAATGTAATATGTCTGTTATCCATGGCTATTACTTTTCATCAGTCTCTCTCTCTCTCTCTCTCTCTACTTATATATATATATATATATATATATATATATATATATGTAATGATTTGTTCGAACATTATTTTTGATCGATACTCGTATTTAAGTAGATATTCTGTTTATAATCAAACAGTATTCTATATTTATTTCTACCGGCCTGATTATTTACGATAATCATCATGTTACGGAAATTAACGAATTTTAACGAAAAATGGTTAGAAACAACCGACAATTTGAAATGGTTTGTTTGAACATTATTTTTCATCGATACTCGTATTTAAGTAGATATTCTGTTTATAATCAAACAGTATTCTATATTTATTTCTACCGGCCTGATTATTTACGATAATCATCCTGTTACGGAAATTAACGAATTTTAACGAAAAATGGTTAGAAACAACCGACAATTTGAAATGGTTTGTTTGAACATTATTTTTCATCGATACTCGTATTTAAGTAGATATTCTGTTTATAATCAAACAGTATTCTATATTTATTTCTACAGGCCTGATTATTTACGAAAAAGTTTCCGCCTTGCCCGGGGTGAAATGATTAAAAAAATAAAATAAAATAAATAAATAAATTATCGTCTACTACAAAGTGTACATTTTGTTTCGACACTGAGAGGACAATGTTTCATCAGGTAGTGTAAAGGGAGTTGGAAAATTCTTTACCTTATATTGGCGAATTATGTGTGAGGGGTAAGTGGGGTAGAAAATGGGAAATCAGAGTTGCAAGTTGGAAGTTAGAATTTAAACAAAAGGAAGAAAGAGGAAGAGGAGAGAAGTGATTAATGGACATGTTAAAAATTTTAGAGACATATTTAACCGTAGTAGATAAGGTATGGTCCTTTACAAGCCTTTATGGCCTGTCTTTTGGGTTTAACAAAGAGAAAGAAGTAAGGAAATGTATATGGGGTGGGAGGGAGCAGGAGAAGATGGGAAGAAGTGATAGGAAATGTTAGTGGATAAACATATCTGTATTAGCGAAGTATGCGGCTACAAATATTTTTGTAATTAAATTTAGTTTTTATATTAAATTTTTATTATATTTAAACTTAATTTAAAATTTAGGAAATCTCTTTTTATATATAAAACTTTAATTAGATCACAGTTTGTAGTATGAAATAAAGATAAAATTAGAGGTAAGTGTATATATAAAAGAGGCAGGATCATACAGTTAAAAATGAATATCGTGGTACTAAAATTAATACTATAAAGGTCTATATATATATATATATATATATATATATATATATATATATATATATATATATAATGTGTGTGTGTGTGTGTGTGTTAACAAAAATATTGAGGTCTGAAACATAAAAGCAACATAATTGTTAAAGGATCAATATATACATATATTAGGACCTTTAATAAGTTTTGCATCTGCGTTGTGGTGCAGTAGATATCAGCTTAGAACGAGAAATCGGGGAGCAAAGTTCGAATTCCAGTTGAATTCCTTGCATTCACTTACAAAATCCGCTTTTTTTTAAATAACTAAGCAGTTACTTCCCCACGACCTGCCACTACTAACTCAATGGTCAAGCACATACCTCCTACTACCAAAGTAGAAATTACTATTAAAATTCCGCTAGCTTAACCCTATAAAAACCTATATCTTTCAACTCCTTCTTTTACCAGAGCAAATCTCTGAGCTTGCAATTTTTCCTCATTCTTTGTTTAAACGGCCTGAGAATGCATGTCGTAAAATGACATGTTAAAAAAGGCAATTTTTCCCTCTAAACTTTTACATAATATATATTTTATATATAAACCATTCGCAGAAAAGCCTGCTTCGACGTATGACAACTCATCAGTGCGGCTAGATTATCCGTTTGACTGAAGACGGTATATATATATATATATATATATATATATATATATATATATAGTTGAACAGATCAGCCAATTACGCAAACATGGTTTGGATCCATTCGATTTAATGATTTGTATTGTTCAATATATATTTGTATTGTTCAAGATATATATATATATATATATATATGTGTGTGTGTGTGTGTGTGTGTGTGTGTATTAAAGAATATCAATATTTTCTTTATTTATATTCACTACCTGAATCATCTTTCTTTTTCTGCTCTTCCCTTTTTTCCTGTGATAGATTTTAACATAAATTAATTTGATCTCAACAATAGTCAGACCCTATTTATTTTAAAAGTAAAATTTTTGAAAAACTTTCGACAAAGCCGAATTTGTCATGTTTTTTTTATTTTCTCCATTTTCCCTTTCCCTATTTTCCTTTTTCCTTTTAATGTGTCTATCTGTTTCTTTTTACCCATCCTGTCTAACAATTGTCACGTCCGCATATCCAATGCACATTTCCATTTTTATAAAATATTTAAATGTCCTTTTCAAAGATCGAGTTTGAATACATTTTACTATCTCTCTTTGTTTGTCCTCTTTCTTCCCTACCCTTTAAAAAAAAGCCTTGAACGCCTTCTAACATAATCTTCTCTCTCTTTTTTAACACACTTTTCTTTTTTTTTATTTCTTATTTCCGTCCTTTTCCTCCTATATAAATGTATTTCCGGTGCATACTAACGTATATTTGGGCTGCAATGATTCCTTTTTTTATCGTTTCACTCTAAACAAGGCAGTACTGCCACTAATGCGCAGGGGGCCACATAAGAGTAAAAGTTTAGACAGGAGTAGAGCGAAGAAGAAAGACGGACCAGTTACAGGGGGTGTTAGATAAACGGCAAGAGAAGGGTAGGAACACAGGTGTGACGACAATTGTGAAGATAGAGAGAAAGGAAAAGATATACAGGGTAACGTAGAAAGAAGTAGCGTCAAGTGGATAAGAGATGGGTATTGACATTGCATTTAAATTCCTAGAGGTTGTAGCCGTCAGGACAGCAAGTGTATGGAAGGAAGTTCCACAGCCGGAAATTGCGAGAAAAGAAGCTGAATGAGTAGAATTGTCGGCTGCATTTGGTTGATCTAACTCTAAACGGGTGGCACCTTGTTGCCAATCTGGTTACCCGAGTAAATTCTTGTGGCAGGGGCACCAGTGACATTAGTTCGTCGGAGTAGAAGCCATGAATATATTTGTAGAATAGAGAGAGGGAAGCCACCGGTGAGAAAGTATCTGGAGTTGAGCTGCCAAGTCTGGACCTATCATATTACAGATTCTCCTTTGGAGTCTGTCGAGAACACTGAGATGAACAGCAGGGGCTCCTGACCGTATATGAAAGCAGTATTCCATGAACGGACGGATGATTGAGTTGTATATATGCAAGATGGATCCAGGTGGAAAGAAATTCCTGGCTCGACAAAGTGACCCAACCTTCCTAGCAGTGGATTTGGTTATTAAACATGTTTCGTTAAAAACGACCTACGACGAAGATTTTGCTAATTTTAGATTTAATTTTTCCATTATGCTTACATGTTTCTTTTTTGGTGGAGATAAGAGATGTAAAAATGTTCTATAACATTTGACTTTCCAAGCGCTTTCAGCCACTTCACTGGCCATTTTCATGGATATTATTTTACGATGTTGTTATTATGTCTTCATGTTTGACTATAATGTATTTTTGTGTTTTTGAAATGGAGAGTTCTGTAAAACAATCACGGGATGCGTGCGGCTGGGTATCGCGTGAACGTCTGTCTATTTCTTTCTACTTTCAAATCTCACTTTCCACTGCTAAATAATATATGGTTTGATATACAGTGCCACTCTTATAGCGAGGGGCCTTTGATATTTGGGTTTTAAATTGTAATATTGTATTTCAACCAAATTTTTTCTTAAGGGGTCTTGTAAATTATTGGTAAATAATGTATTTTTATTGCACTATTATTATTATTAGCTAATAATAATATTATATGGATGTGCGTTGTGGTGCAATGGATATCGACTGGGAACGACAAATCGGAGAGCCGAGTTCGAATTCCAGTTGAATTCCTTGCATTAACTTACGCGCAAATACCGTTGGGAAAGGTATTAATCCGTCTCTTCCCTCCATTTATAAGTTAAATAACAGGATAGATTGCGTTCTATAGCCTTGGAGGGTAATCAGTCTACTGCAGAAAGCAATGGCTACCTAACGTATAAATGCTTCAAAATTATTGTGGCCCTGAAACACAGATCTGGGTGTGGGAAACGTATATATGCTTCAAAATTATTGTGGCCCTCTAGTTAATTCGAACCGTTCTGGATCCATATCCAAAACCAAGACAAAAGCAATCTATCACTTCCAAAGTACAACGCCCGTCCGAACATTTGGCATGGAATTTACAGACAAGTAAAACTCACTGAGATATCACAGGTCGTACGAACAAGTCATTTTCAGGAATATTTCTTCAGTTATGACCCCGAATCCAAGACGGATTCGTAATTCCGCCACTTCAAAAGACTAGAGAAGTGTTTACAGAGGCAGACAAAATACAAATAAATCACTGTCGTCTGATCGACGGTTAATTCATCTGCAGGGGCCGAGAAATTCTATTCACGCTGATCAATATACATCGATATTGATCCGCTTCTGTAGATAATGAACGTTCAGATAAATCAGGATTGTAGTTGGATGATTAATTTTCGGAGTTGATAAGTAGTGATTCATACAATGAAGAGCAAAACCTGATAGAAACAAAAGTTTTTTTTGCCATGGCGGTAAGAGACATGGCGAAAAATAATCAAGGTGCCCGCACTTTAGTTTCATAGAAAAGAACCACAAATTCACATAGCCCCAGGTTGATTGGTAAAAAAAGTGCCTGCCTTTCTGAGATCCAAGTCCATCAATCAGTTAAAAAGATGATTCCTAGTCATGAATTCGCTGTAAAATATATAGATAACGACACTCGGTTTTCAGATGCGGCTACATCACGTTAAAACACCGGTTCCCGAATGATCACAGAAGTTAAGCAATGTCAACACTGGTCAGTAACTAAATGAGTTCTTATTCATTTACGTGTAAATAACTTGGTAAAAGTATAAATAACAAATTTCCTTTTTCTTTTTTCTTTTTTTTTTTTTTTTTTGCTCTGTATTTTATAAGCTACATATTCAGGGAAGATGATAGATAAACTCGGGGTTTAAGTTGCAAAAAGAATTGTATTGTTAGCTATTAAGAAAAAGCCCAAACCATCAATGGAGAGTCAGTCAGTTGCCATACACGATTCACGCTTGAGCGATCATATCTCGAAAGACCGAGCAGAAGATTTTCCAGCGGTTGGTTGCCATTATTTTCTGAGGTAGACTGCTTCCTAAACAAGGCTATAGAATCCAGTCTGTCATACTATTTAACCTATAGTTGGGCGGATTCATACCTTGTGAATACCAGAGTACAGCAGTGGTGAACAAGTAACTTACAGGGTTAGAGGGAGACAACTCATGACTACTAGAAGAGGCACTACTACGCAAGGAATGAAGAACATATACCCCAGTAATTGTAATAAAGGGTTCGGTTCGAAATTACTGACACATGAAAAAGACCGAAGCGTACAACGGCCAAATTTTCTTACAAATGGAAACAAAAATGAGGACAATAGTCAGAATAATGTAAATACTGTAAATACTACTTCATCTCAGAAATATAGACAAATAGAATGATCTATTATTAAACGTCGTACAAATGGCAACAAAGATGAGGACAATAGTCCGAATAATGTAAATACTACCTCATCTCAGAAATATAGACAAATAGAATGATGTATTATTAAACTTCGTACAAATGGCAACAAAGATGAGGACAATAGTCCGAATAATGTAAATACTGTAAATACTACCTCATGTCAGAAATATAGACAAATAGAATGATTTATTATTAAAGGTCGTACAAATAGAAACAAAGATGAGGACAATAGTCCGAATAATGTAAATACTGTAAATACTACCTCATGTCAGAAATATAGACAAATAGAATGATCTATTATTAAACGTCGCACAAATGGCAACAAAGATGAGGACAATAGTCCGAATAATGTAAATCCTGTAAATACTACCTCATGTCAGAAATATAGACAAATAGAATGATCTATTATTAAACGTCGCACAAATGGCAACAAAGATGAGGACAATAGTCCGAATAATGTAAATCCTGTAAATACTACCTCATCTCAGAAATATAGACAAATAGAATGATCTATTATTAAACGACGTACAAATGGCAAGAAAGATGAGGACAATAGTCCGAATAATGTAAATGCTGTAAATACTACCTCATCTCAGAAATTTAGACAAATAGAATGATCTATTATTAAACGTCGTACAAATGGCAACAAAGATGGGGACCATAGTCCGAATAATGTAAATCCTGTAAATACTACCTCATCTCAGAAATATAGACAAATAGAATGATCTATTATTAAACGTCGTACAAATGGCAACAAAGATGAGGACAATAGTCCGAATAATGTAAATATTGTAAATACTACTTCATCACAGAAATATAAACAAACTTTCATCACGTTTGAAGCAGCTTCATAATTCTATCCAATCCAGAACTTAAGATCTTTAAGAGTAAGAACCTGGACAAAGTGGTTTTCGCAGACTTCCTAGAGAGTCTTATAAAAATAAATTATAATCCGAACGCGCATTGCCTTGTGAATACGGGCACTGCAATAACCAACCAAGGGAAACCAACCAAGTGTAACACAAACGGGATTGACATGAGAGCAGAATTTTTCGACTGGTGCTAGTTTGTTCCTTATAGGCTGCCACATTGATTTTACCATTGTTAATATGGGCTCTTGACTGTGTGGTAAGAACGTTCTTTTTCTTACTATGTGACCCGGGTTCGAATCTCACCATGAACAATGTGTTAGATAATTGGAGCATAAGTCACAGGTTGCTTATGTGGTGTTGAACAAATGTGCCTGAGCAGGTTTCTGCAACAAGAATTATCTATCCGCCCTTCTAGACGGACATTCTCCGATACGAGTGGCTAGCCACCCATTTATGGGTAAACGGAAAGCTTCTACGTTTTTCTGATGCCAGCTTCTTCTTCTTCTCTGTGCCTTGTCTTTTCAGGGCGTAGTCGATCATGGCCTTCCACGTCTCCCTATCCCTGGTGGCTCTTAGCACGCTTTCTCCTGTAACATCTCGCAACCCCCATCCTGTCATACACCTGCTCAAGCCCATAAATCTAGAATATAAATGTATAGAAAATAACATGGCCACAAAATGAGGGATCAGTTTATATCTTATATATATATCATATATTATTTTTCGTAACTGTCTTCACTCCTGTGTTCCCATCCTTCTCTTGCCCTTTCTCTGTCACTCCCTGTCGCTGGTTCGTCTTTCTCTTCACTCACCTCCTGCCTACAACTTTAGCTCTCGTATGTAGCCCACTGCACATCAGTGGTGGCACCGCCTTGCTTGAGGTGAAATGATTAAAAATGTCCTTTAAATAACTGTGTTCAAGACAGAGGTGTGGAGAATTTAATTCACATGAAGGCAAGAGAAGAAGTGGGAAAAGAAAAGTTGAGTATCCCATTTAATTTGTCTTTGTAAATGGATGACGGATGTGCGTTGTGGTGCAGTGGATATCGACTCGGAACGACAAATCGGGGAGCCGAGTTCGAATTCCAGTTGAATTCCTTGCAATCACTTACGCACAAATACCCTTGGGAAAGGTATTAATCTGTCTCTTTTCTGAAGTTATGAGTTAAATAATAGAACAGATTGGGTTCTATAGCCTTGGCTAGCAACAGTCTACCGCAGAAAGCAATGATAACCTACTACGGGATAATCTTCTGCCCAGTTAGTCATGTCTCATTCGAGGCATGATCACCCAAAGCGTGCATTAACTGATTGACTGAAATGGATGACAAAGCTGGGTGGTTAGGGGCAAAATTACTTTGAGGAGCAAAAGCATTATGTAAGCCGTCATTGCACACACCCTGTGCCATTGTATTTCATACAGCTTCCCCCCTCTGATCGATCAACAGTTATCCACAACGCCAACGTACCAGAGAATATCAATGGTACACTGTTTGGTAATTTTGTATAACCAAAAAGTTTGGCCATGTGCCAGACAATGCCAAACTCTATATATAGCTCAATAAAAAGGCATTGGATGTAGTTCATCAGTTTTCAAGCTAGTCTTTGTTCGTTTATGTACTGTGACCACTTCAGGACAAATGAGATCATGGCCCTCCACATACTCCTGTCACTTGTAGTTCTTATTAAGATTTGTTTTTGATATTAACCCGGTTGTACAATTCATTTACACAAGCCCACCAAGTATGTTAAGCTAAGCTTTAATCTTGCCTTCAATCTGTCCTGTGAGTATCAGATTTTCCAAGTCCTCCTTCCTCATTATCTGCCCCAGAAATTTCAATTGGCTGATGTTAAGCATAAGTTTCTTGTTTGCTTCCATTTTTATCTAAAACTTCCTCATTACTCACATGTTCCTTCAATGGAATTCTGAGTATCCTTCTGTCGAACCAAATTTCTGTTCCTTCAGTTCTCTTCTTCATCTAGCTGTCTGTTAAGAGTGTATTGAATTCGATCCTCACTGGGAACTCTCTTGGTGAGTAAACTAACGTTCGTTGATCGCGAATGTCTTTCCAACTATTCGTTCTTCCGCCATGTTGTCATAAAAAATTAGATCTATTTTGCATAAGGAATGGCTGACTATCGATTTTTCAACTCGAAAACGCAATGGATATTTGATTAGTGCTTGATTGGAAATGCAATTAGAAATTGTCCTTGATCGTGCATTATAGGTTGCCTCCGCGGTCTTTGGAAATGGATCGTCGTTAACGCAAGAAGAGAGTCTATGACAGCCTGTCCGTTCAGCCATAGATAAATATTGATTAGCCATTGCTGCCAACGTTTAATTGGCTGTTAATTAACCCTCGTCTTTGTAAAATGTTTATTTGAAGTCTATTAATACCACTAGAAATAATATTAATGATCAGTTACACTATGTCGGTATAGGAAGGATATAAGATATTAAATTTGCTGAGGACGAAATTGGTAGAAAAGGATAGAAAACGTGGCTTGGTCCACTATCTCTCAGTTTGGCCTTGTGCCACATCTAAGCATCCCTTAAAAAATACCACAGTCTCTCTCCCTCTAATTCTCTCTCTTTCTCTCTCTCTCTCTCTCTCTCTCTCTCTCTCTCTCTAAAAATTGGAAATTGTGGACAGCCATGACTGCCAACAGTCCTGAAGAGACATCTAAGCGTCACTTAAAAAACTCTGTTATTGTTTCTCTTTCTCTCTCTTTGAGAACAGGAAATTGTGGAGGGTCATGACCGCCAAGGTCCTGAAGAAACACGGTACATTTCGGTGATCGTACGGGAACCTATTTTTCAATGTGATATCGACGTAAGCTGAGAGAGAGAGAGAGAGAGAGAGAGAACAAGTGAGAGAGAAAAAAAGAAAAAGAGAGAATAAGAGAGCGAACAAGAGGGAGAAAGAAAGTGAAAATGAGAAAGAGGGAGAAAGAGAGAAAGAACGCGCGAGAAAGAGAGATAAAGCGAGAAATACTATACAAGAGTTTGTGGAGCAATCTAAATTCTTCTTCTTCTTCTTCTTCTTCTTCTTTTTCTTCTTCTTTGTGCCCTATTCTTTCAGGACGTTGATGATCATAGCTTTCCACATCTCCCTATCACTGGGGGCTCTTAGCACGTCTTCTTTTACACCACGCAACCCTCATTCTGTCATCCACCTGGTCAGGTCCTTCAAATATGTTATTCACTGCTTTCCTCTGTCTCTTTTTCTCTCTATCTGGCCTGTTAGTATCAGATTCTCCAAACCTTCCTTCCTCATTGCATGGTGAGTAAGTACTATTAACTAAGTCAAGTGTAACATCTAGAAAGTTAACATTTTTAGATTGGTATTTACTATTACTTTAAGATTTGTAGGGGCCTCGGTGATGCTTGGTAAATTAGCCTTGTGCCAAACACGCCCCACAATTCAAATATCAGAATGTTAAAGGTTAGATGTTGAAATTGTAAAACGAAAAAAATAAGTGAAATTTTGTAAACTGAACACTCTAACCTATTTGTGAGAAGAAAAAGTTCATAATAAAAATGCATGTAGTTTTGTAGTTAAAATTGTTCAAAGAGAAATGTAAGTATTTAAAAGGTCCCACCGAAATTTCGAGTTCATGGTTGACAGTAGTAGGATGTAAAGTCTTATGTTCCTTTCCCTAGGTAGGATGGAGACTGGGTGAGAGAGTGGGTGAAACAAATAAAGAAATTGTACTTAGATGGTCTTGTTGTTGCTGTTGTTGTTTTCTTTGGCAGTGTGGAGTAAAAGTGAAAAAAGGAAAATTAAAAGAAGAGGTAAAATGAATGTATGTCGGCGAGACGTGACCGAGTCAGCTTGAAGTTTCTTCCTTACATCATGACGAGATGCTATCAGATATCGCTCCCACTCTGTCTTTGACCGGTCAGAGAACGACCGTAAGTAGTGAATCTTGTCATGTAGCCGGCTCCAGGAGGCATTTTCTTCTTTAGGTTTGAAAACAAATTGACTAATGTCATATATCAAATTTTGATTTCCTATCCAATCAGGATCAAGAATTTTACTTTTCACACTTACTTGTGAAATTTACATTGTTCTGGGTTTTTCCAGAATGATTTTTAGTCGTCTGAATCCGATTTTTTGGGTGTACAATTTTGATTTGTGTGTTTTAATTAATTGTTGGATGACATAGGATTTGTATCCTGTAGATTAAAGTTTTTCAGTATTTTATGAATTCTATCTACTTTCGAGTTTGTGGATTTATGAATAACTAGCAGTATAGCCCGGTGTTGCTCGGGTGTAATGAAAGCTTTAAAACTAATCCATGGTCCTGGAGCTCAGACTCTTTGGACGTTGGCACGAAAGACTAAAAAGCAATAGTTGTTTCCAGTTAAAGCAAAACCGTAGACTGGAAGAAAAATGAATGGCTGTAAGTCAAATTTTGATTTCCTGGTCCAGATATCAAATAATTTTTTTCGTCGTAAACTGAATTTTGAAGGCTAAATAAGTCCTTTGAGTAAATGGTATCATGGCTGAGACTAAGAACTACAATTATACCTACTTAGAGCCAAACCCGATGCAAAAACTAAAATAAAAGAGCTGAAAAACTGATTTTGATCAGACCCGGTAAGATATCGGGGTATCGATTTCCAATATCGGAGTCAAATAAGTTATCCAAGGATAGAACTGCAACCTTGAAACTTCTGAATGTTGTTTCTTATGTCTTTGTCTATGAGTGTATCAAATTTGATTAAAATCGGACCACTCCTTCTATAAACGGATTTTTTCGATTATCGATTGTGGATATTTATCGGTGTACCTCGACACAAAACCTAACTAAGAACACTCGCAGATGCTTAAGGTACAACTGTGTAAATTTTAAAGAAAATCAGTTCAGCCGTTTCGGAGTCTATAGGTAAAGGACACGCACACACACAGACACACACACACACTCACAGACAAAGTTCCACTTATAAATAAGTTTAGATAGATTAGATTAGATCTTGAAACTACCATCTCTATACAAACCAATTTATTTTTTAAGCGATATCTCGATGAGTAGTGAGTTTGTATAAACTAAAAATATTTTACAAGATCTGATAAATCGTCTGAATCCAGTCCCCACCCCCCTAGCAATGTCAAATGGGTTCTCGGAATTAGATTTTATCCACTGTTCGTTGTTATGAATGAGGACAGATTGTTTTGACTTTAAAACTATATTTTTTCTACACTAGTGAGAACCGAAAATTCCCAAGTAAAGTCCAAGGTAATTGTAAACAAATCCTTCCATTTTGTCGAATTGGATAAATGAGCATTTATGTTTGTCGTTAATTTGTTTGAACTAATTTCAGACTTCAGTGGTATTACTCCATTGATTTAATCCAATATTAGGTTCGATTTGTAGGTTGACTCTTCAAAATTTGTTTACTAATTCTACCAATTTCCGGTTTCGTAGGATTAATTATTCCAGTTGTGGAGTTACTATCAAAGTCCAATTTGTGATCCATGACAGTGATGTAATGTTCATTAGGGCTGAATTTACTTACGCTGTCGGTAATTATTAACTCATCGGGTATAATTTTACTAGTAATATTAATATTATCAACTATATTATTAGTTCAAATATTAAGTTTTTTTATAATTCTTGGTTAGGTGTTTAGTAAAAAGAGAATTGTAGTACTGAGATATAGTAATTATCTGTTTTGTCAGAAGGTAAAAATATTTTGTCGGAAGCGTTGATTACTTTAACAGTAGAGTCAAGTTGTTTCTGGAAATTGGATGTGTTTCTAGAATTTGATGTTGTTAACAGTTTGAAACAAATCATATTCAAACTGTAGTAAATTATCGATGAGAGAAGCAGCTTTCAACTTTGTCAGTCCATAAAAATTGTGTTCCGGCCAAAAATTATTTTTGTGAAGGAAAAAGATTGGCTTTCCATCTCATCCTTTTAATTAAGTCCTAAGTTTTATGAACTCAGTCAGTCTGTTAAGTACCATACATGGTACACGCTTGGGCGATCATGTCACGAAAGAGACATGATTAAATGGGCTGAAGATTATCCAGTAGTAGGTTGCCTTTACTTTCTGTGGTAGACTGGTTGCTAGCCAAGCTATAGAACGCAATCTGTCCTGTTATTTAACCCATAGCTGAAGGGAAGAGACGGACTAATATCTATCTCAAGGGTATTTGCGCGTAAGTGAAAGCAAGGAATTCAACTGGAATTCGAATTCGGCTCCCCGATTTCTCGTTCCGAACTGATAACCACTGTACCACAACGCACATCCAAGTACAGTTATGACTATATGTGTTACGTGTCTTATTGTATGAATTATTGTGTATATATGGGTGCACCTAATTATAAGTATATTTCATGTATAAGAGTGGATCTAATTATGTATATGTTTTCTCCAGTATCTGAGAAAACTTGATTATATGTAGGTTGTGTTAATCTTGGATGTAGTCGATTGTTGAACTGATTATACCTTCATGTATTGATCATTCTACTCATATGTGTTCAGGTTAATATCAATATCCGAATTAGATATGCCGGTACATATCTAAACTTATTTATAAATGGAACTTTGTCTGTGTGTGTGTCTATTACCTATAGACTCCGAAACGGCTGAACCGATTTTCTTGAAAATTTACACAGTTGTACTATAAGTGTCTGCCAGTGTTCTTAGCTAGGTTTTGTGTCGAGGTACCCCCGATAAATATTGAAAATCGATAATCGAAAAAATCGGGTTAAAAATGGAGTGGTCGGATTTTAATCAAATTTGATACACTCATAGACAAAGACATAAGAAACTATATTCAGAAGTTTCAAGGTTGCAGTTCTTATAATAGTGCAGAAAATCGATAATACATATATATAAAAGGCAAGATGTTCGAGTGTGTGTGTGTCTGTTTATCTGCCTGTATGTCCTTTATACACATCCACAATGTTTATCCGATTCTCACCAAACTTCATACTAATATTATTTAGGCTGAGTCTGAGCTCCAGTACCATAGAATAATTTTAAAGCTTTCATTACACCCGAGCAACGCCGGGCTATACTGCTAGTGGATATATATGTGTAATGTTTGCTAAGATGGATGAAATGTGAAATATACCACCTCGTTTGGGAGTTAAAAGTAGATGGATATGTGTACACAGGCGTACATTGTCTTTATACATAAGAGTATATAAAAAGTTGTTTATATATATATAGATGTGTATACATGTGTGCGTAGATCCGTTCCTCATAAATTTGCAAGTGTGTGAACACAATAATTGTATGTGGATATAAATAGATGAATGTATGTATGAAGAATACATTTGTATGTGCACACATACGCATATGGGGGGTGCGGGAGCCTCTATGAGTAGATGTATGTATGAATGTGAGGATGTATGTAAGTATGAAAATATATGCGTAATTTGTGAGTATGTGTGAGAACTGTTAGCATACTTACATATATATTTAATACTATTTATAAGCGCGGAAATCCCGTCTTTATAAAATATATATGTGAGTATACGAAAGCAGGATTCGTCTGTGGGCATGAATAAATATAAGTCTATAGGGATTTATAAGTATATACACAGTCACATTTGTATGTACATATGTAGATGTGTGCGCATGTGTGTGTGTGGATATAAGTTAGTGCACATGGGTGTGTTAATTTGTGGGGTTACACATATATACATATCCATGGAATTGGAAGTAGGCGTTTAATCACTTGGTGGACAAAATCTTCGCGACTGGTCTGAATACCCCAACTGAGCTGACGCCAATGTCTCTGTCCTGATTCTTTTTTCTTATTTTTTTCTTCAGTTAAAAGAAACGCTTATTTCGGTAAAAATTTTTGTACCAAATGGAACGAATATTGTGTGGTCTAATGGAATGAGCTAATTGAGATTATTGAAATGAATTATAATTTATAACCAATTTAAATGTCGTGTTGAGTTTTCTTTTATATATATTTTTTAATCGTATCACCCCAAGCAAGGCGGTAACGCCACTGATGTGCAGGGGGCTACGTAATAGTGAAAAGATTGGAAAAGAGAAAGCCGGAAACCACATCCTAAACAGGGAACAAGGGATGAGCCTCTTAGCCTGTTCAATAGACGTGGGTGGAGTGTGAACCAGGCGATAGATAGATCTATCTACTCCAATTAAATATATATATATAAATATATATATATATATATATCTGTGTGTGTGTGTGTGTGTGTGTGTGTGTGTGTGTGTGTGTGTGTGTGTGTGTGTTTAGGCAGCAAATTTTCTTTTAAACATGTCAGATTAAATAAATTGCAACCATTATGTTTGCTTATATTTAATAAAATCCGTTCATACTCACGGATAATCTTTCGCATATTACAATCAAAAGATGTTAGAAATGAGCCGAACCATTGACAGATGTTATTTTCATTCATTTCTCAAGGTACCCAAGTACTTTCAACCTCTTTCCGAGATCATCTTCAGGGATGTGAGTTATGGTAACAAATGTAACCGGAAAACGGTGTTGCTAAAAATTACTGTACATTTTTTCTGCTTCAAATATAACGGTTGACAAATTGCTAGCGTTCATTAGAACGTGAAAATTATCCAAAATGGCATTTTTTATAAGTTGTAATGTCATTGTCATGCACGTGATAAAGCATGAAAAAACTGTTCTTTTGCAAACATTTTAGGACATTAATACAGTATTCTAGCTGATTCTATTAACTGATTTTATTAAAATAATTTTATTAAAAATGAGCAAACATAATGTTTTCAATTTATTTAATATGGTACATATATATATATTGTGTGTATTTTGGCAGCATTTTTTCATTAATGCAGGTTTCGTTGAATAATATAAACAAGTTTTGTCTATTTATTTTGTGTAGGATCCTTTCGTATAATCTGATAAGCTTGATAGTGCTATCGTTAAAAGACAACAAGAAATCGCAGTAATTGTTATTTTTTATCGGGTCTGAGCTTTCGGATTACATAAGCCATTATCAAAGAATGAACATTTAACATATAGTGAACATAGAAGATTTCTTGTCTTTTAACGATAGCACTATCAAGCTTATCAGATTATACAAAAGGATCCTACACAAAATAGATAGACAAAACTTGTCTATATTATTCAACGAAACATATATATATATATATATATATATATATATATATATATATATATATATATATATATAATGCAAATAAGTTTGTCACTTCGCTGTTTGATGTTATATTCTGCAGCTTAACTTTCGGAAATGAACTTTAAGTAATTGTTCAGGGTGTTTATTTATGTCCATCTCTCTCTCTCTCTCTCTATATATATATATATATATATATATATATACATATATTGTGTGGGGGGTATGTTTTTGAAAACTGCTCTGTACCACTGCTCGTATAAAATAAATCATACAATTTAATAATTAAGTGATTTAAATTACATATTTTGAATGATAAATAAAATGTCTTCGTTTACAAAGAATCAAAGAGTCGTGTTCATTCGATCGATATGAGCCACCAACAAATACCATAGCCACTTTAAAAGACACGTTTGTAAAGTGCCCCTCTTCTTCTAATATTTTTTTATTAGTTCCCTTTTCTTTCTTTGTCTTTTTTCTTTCGAACGCCAGACTTTATTCACTTAAAAAGATTACCTCGTTTAACGCTGTGTCTGTCTCCTAAAGAATTGTTTCACGAAATCCCAACACTTCAAAAAAGGAAAAAGAAATGGATAAAAAAAAACAAATTCTATAGAGAATCTATCTGAATAAATGCAGAAATATCAACAATGGTATCAACCACTCGAAAAGCCGCGATGAATGCCGATCTCTTCATCGGTTCGACACAAAACTCTCGAGAATACATATGCATCAATATAGTATCATATTTGGTCTTTGCCGACTCTCATCTCCTTCCCCTACTTCTCAAACCCGCAACCCTCATCCTCAATGCGCAGTTTATGTTATTTCTAAAATTTCCTTCCCCGTCTTTCGCTCACTGCCCGCTTCTGTTTTCATTTCTTCAGCTATTCATTGTACAAAAAAGAACAATAACGTCGCTGTTAAAGTAACTAATTCATTCGTCGTCTTCGTCATTTTTGTTTCAGTCCTCCTTACTGTTGCGTTAAATTTGAATGCAAATTTTGACGACTGCGCGTTGCAACGGAAGTTGCTCATTTGTAGTAGCAGCCCTAGTAGTTTTTTTTTATACTTTAAATCCGTGGCAGCGTTTTCTATAAGAGTATCCGTAGTAGTAACAGTGTCTTTGAACTACAGTAGTCGTTGGGGAGCAGCGGACAGCCGCTGAGGTAGAATCTGGAACAGTTTCTTTGAAATTAATAAGGTTTTATTAATCTTCCTTTCATCTTATTGTGACATTTGTATCATATTTGAAACATGGATCCAGGAGTGAGAATCCAGATGCTAGACTTCACCTGTGTAGGCCAAGGTCAGTCAGTTAAATGCTATACGTGATACATGTTTTGAGCGATCATGTCTCGAAAGAGACATGACTGACTGGGTAGAAGATTATCCTGCAATAGGTTGCCATTGCTTTTGCGGTAGACTGGTTGCCAACCAAGGCTATAGAACCCAATCTGTCTTATTATTTAACCCATAACTTGAAGGAATAGACGGATTAATACCTTTCCCAAGGATATTTGTGCGTAAGTGAATGCAAGGAATTCAACCGGAATTCGAACTCAGCACCACGATTTGTCGTTCCGAGTCGATATTCACAACACACATCCTAGGCCAAGATACTATTTAAAAAACATATTTATCTCAGTATTTTTAAATAGGCCAATGTACTATTTAAAAATACTGAGATAAATAATTTTTAAAGAAATTTATTATAATAGATACTTGTACATATCAATTCAAGTTTCGCCCAATGCCTCCAATTGCTACAAAACTAAAATATTAAACTAAAACTCATGTTCTTAAATAGCATTTTCACTTTCAAACTTCCATATGAATGTGAGACATGAAACCAAACTAAGTTGTTCAGCAGTGTGTAAGCAGTTACCTGTATACAGCCGGCTTTTAAGATTAGTTTTTTTTTTTTATAATCATTTAGATTCTGGGAGATTGTAGCTGTCAGGGAAGCAAGTAAACGGAAGGGAATTTTTTTTATAATCATATCGCCCCAAGCAAGGCATTTTACTGCCACTGGTGTGCAGGGGGTTACATAGGAGGAAAGTTATGAGAAAGAGTGACAGGTTATAGGGGCTGTCAGGATGTTGGTAAGAGAAGGATGAGAATACTGATGAGAGAGGAGTGGTCGGAGAAAGAAGCATGAGAGAGAGAGGATACAGTTTAGTGAGATAGGAGATGACGATTGATTTTACATTTAAATTCTTGGTGACTGTAGCTGTCGGGGAAGCAATTATACGGAAGGGAGTTCCAGAGACGTGAAAAGAAGCTGAGTAGAATTCGCGTTTACATTTTATTGGTTTCACAGTAAAAAAAATTGTGCGATATATTTCTCTAGAATAAGTCTTACATATAAACCTTCCTTTCGTCTATGGTTCGAATATTGCTGCCACATATGGTCCGGTTCTCCTACTAATTACCTTGAGGTCCTTTATAAAAATACACAAAAAGAATCAGCAATTTTATTGGTCCTGGTCTGGCGGCTCGGCTTCAGTCGCTTACACGCCGCCATAAAGATACCTCTCTGCGTTTTTTTTTTTTTTGTTTTTTTTTTTATAAAATATGGTAATTGATAGGATGGACTCTTCGATATAATACTTAGAGTTTATGAAATTAATCGTAAGTACGTATAAATTCGTCCATAATTTTGGGTCGCTGTAGCTTAGATAAAAAAAGGCTTTCCATTTGAAGAACTGCTTTTTTGGTCAACCTAATATCGTAAATAATTATACATAAAAAAACTTAACCATGAAACTTTGTCTGTCATTTTAATGAAACCTGCATAAAAGAGAGATTGCTGCCCAAATGTAGAATTTTTAAGTTACATGACCCGGGAGCTAACAAGGAAACTGACAGCACAATATTTGAAACTTTGTTTCATCCAAACTAGAGAGAACCAATATTATTTACGAATTTACATGTCCTTAGAAGAACTGTGTTCTTGATCCATGATTTCGTAAATATTTATACATAAAAGCCTGCTCGTCAGACCCAAATGACGAGCAGGTTTGCGTGCGAAATGCGTATTTTTTTTTTAATCATTCACCCCGAACAAGGCGGAAACGCCACTGACGTGCAGGGGGCTACATAAATGTAAAAAGATTAATTAGAAAAGAGTGAGGAGTACAAACTAGTTAGAAAGGAACAATAGAAAGCTGAGAATGCAGGTGCAATGACAGATACATAGATGGAGAGAAAGGGAAGGTTATACAGGGGTGAGGAGAGAGCTAGAGTCCAGTGGTTAGTAGATGAATATTGACTTTGCATTTAAATTTCTGGAGGTTGTAGCCGTCAGGAAAGCAAGAATACGGGAGCGAGTTCCACAGGCGGGAAGTGCGAGAGAAGAAGCTGCAGGAGTTGAAATTATAGAATATCTAAAATCTTTATATATATATATATATATATATATATATATATATGCTAGCAGTATAGCCCGGCGTTGGTCGGGTGTAATGAATACTTTAAAACTAATTCATGGTCCTGGAGCTCAGACTATTTGGACGTTGGCACGAAAGACTAAAAAACAAAAGTTGTTTCCAGTTAAAGCGAAACCGTAGACTGAAAGAAAAATGAATGGATGTAAGTTAAATTTTGATTTCCTGGTATCAATATCAATGAAGTTTTTCGTCGTAAACTGAATTTTGAAGGCTAAATAAGTCCTCTGAGTAAATGGTATCATGGCTGAGACTAAGAACTACAATTATATCTACTTAGAGCAAAACTCGAAGCAAAAACTAAAATAAAATGGCTGAAAAAGGTACAGACATACAGGCAGATAAACAGACATACACACAAACATCTTGCCTTTTATATATATATTATCAATTTTCTGCACTATTGTAAGAACTGCAACCTTGAAACTTCTGAATATCGTTTCTTATGTCTTTGTCTATGAGTGTATGAAATTTGATTAAAATCGGACCACTCCTTCTATAACCCGATTTAATCGATTATCGATTTTCGATATTTATCGAGGGTAACTCAACACAAAACCTAGCTAAGAACACTCGCAGATGCTTATAGTACAACTGTGTAAATTTTTAAGAAAATCGGTTCAGCCGTTTCGGAGTCTGTAGGAAACGCACACACACGCACACAGACAATGTTCCATTCATAAATAAGTTTAGATATGTATATATATACTAGGTGCGTTTGGCAAATTGTCGCAATTATTTTATTATTTTAAAGCAAAAGGCTATTATAGTAAATATTAAATTTAATTTGTAGCAAGTATTTTTTCTTGTTAAAACATTTGTTGAGTAAATCAAATAAAATTACTTTAATTAAATTGTTTATTTTCTGTCAATATGCCTCATAAAACATCAAATAGTTCTTGTCCTAATACTTTTAAACAGTACTGGATATATATATATATATATATATATATATATATATATATATGTGTGTGTGTGTGTGTGTGTGTGTGGGTGTGTGTGTGTGTGTGTGTGAATTCGGATAAAACTTAATGGTGAAATAACTATTTTCAACATGTCATTTTAAGGCATGCATTCTTCGACCCCTTCTAAACAGAAAACGAAGAAAATATTAAGGCCAAAGATTAGTTTATGTAAAGGAAAGGACTAGGATATATTGGGTTTCTTTGGGTTAGGCTGGGGGAAGGAGCCAGTAGTAATTCTCCCTTAGAAGTGAGAGTTATGTGGCCTGACCCTAGGGTTAGCAGGGTAGGTGGTGTGGAGTTAGCTGCCCGGTCAAACTTTAAAAACATTTTGCATATTTTTTTTATCTGGACTAAACGAGGGAATAAGATATTTATTGTAATTTATACTCATTTCTATGGCGACACATACTTATGATCTCCTTTCGTTTGTTAAGGAATATATTTTGCTCTTATATTTGTGGAACCTCTTCCAGTCCCATGCATTTCACCCAAATTCAATTTAAATGCAGTGTCGATCACTATCTTCTGTCCTCTTGATTAATTTTTTCTTTTTCTGCTGGTTATTAATGTTTCTGTTCCTAATTCTGGCATGTCCTGTAACATTTTGTGTCTTTACTTCCTTGCATGGGTGATACCGATTAAAAAAAACCATGTATAATAGCAGATCTATAACTCTGAGGTGCTGATTAAATCATGCAAGAAATTTGCGCTATCGGCCAGAAAAATGCATATATATATATATATATATATATATATATATGTATGTATGTATTAGTCATCCACATACAAGCCTGTTTCGCACCACATCAGTGTGGCTAGACATCCAACTGCTTCCAGCCGTGATCAAAATGCGACCGATTTGGTGTCAGTCTGAGTCCCTATTCCCTAAGCCATAAGCGCGTGGAATAAGAGAATGGAAATTTTAGCCTGTTATATATATGAGGTATATACACACGCCCGTCACCGAGAACTCAATTCATTACTTTCATATATATATATATATATATATATATATATATATACACTCGACCATAATTAGTAGTCCACCCCAGTTTTTTTTCAAGAAATGTTGTATTTCAAACTATTTTAGTATTTATTGCCAAATGAAAATATAATGTTTCTTTTAATATTATTACTTTGCATAATTTTACAATTTCATTGATAAAACTACAATTTAGGTAATTATTAAATATTTATAAATTCATTTGATGCACATGCTATTGTGCAATATTAACAAAAGAACCATTCTATTTTCGTTTACAATTATTTACTTGGCAATTTATACTAAAAAAAATATGAAATTTATCATTTTTTTAAAACACTGGGGTTGCCTAATAATTATAGTCGGAAGTGTGTACACATATATATATATATATATATATATATATATACATATATGAAAGAGGCATGGTGGATTAATTAAGACCAGCGTTCGAATTGCAATAGAGATCATTACAATCACTTACATGAACTTATCAAGGCAAAGTTATGACTACATCTCTTTATCCCCCAGCTATGTGTTAAATAACAGGACAAACTAGGTTCTCTAGCTTTGGGTGGCAACCTGTCTAGAACAATTTGCTCACCCTTCGACTCGTGATTGTAATATGTATATATATATATATATATATATATATATATATATATGTGTGTGTGTGTGTGTGTGTGTGTGTGTGTGTGTGTGTGTGTGTGTGTGTACACAGACACATTACATACCTTTCATGTTGCCACTCAAAATTGATTAATAGTAGTAATTGTCGACACAAAGCAGCGGCACCTGAAATGATGTCGCCATCTGATGGTAGTAGTCGTAGTTCTAGAGCCTACCAAGACAACTTCATTTCACAGATACAACATCTTATACCATTCATCGGAATGCTCCTTGACCTTCTTGCATTCTTTTCGAATATCGAAATATTTGAAGCATTCCAGGTGTGAGAATCTCAAATGGTTCTGACAGCAATTGAAACGACAGCTACGACGCAATTACAATTGTTGTTTTACTGTCTGCCTGGCTTTCATTTCTTGGATTGATACTATTTTCGCATAGAAATAAACCCACCTTTTCAATAGTTTTCACATTTCTAAGACCATTCTCACTGTTTTCAGACTGCATTCTCCTTTTCCAAATCTGAATCACACACCCGCCGGCATCTATATAATGAGATATGCCTGCATGCAGGGCCGTAGCTGATGCTAAAAAAAAAAAAACACCGGGCACAGAGAAAATTGCCCGGATTTATTAGTTGACAATGTGATGACGTCATCAGTGTCATCCGTTTCCAGAAACTATGATTTTTGCGGATTTTTTCGGCTATTCCAATGGAAATTAGGCACAGAATGTGAACGAAAGCAGGAAATCGTGTTCGGACTTTCTGAGTATAACCAGTCTTTTCTCCCAAAAGTAATAAATAAACAAAGAGATTTTTACTGCGTTCATTTGGATGTTTTCTTCGTTTTTCTTTCTTTCTGTCTTTCTTTCTTTCTTTCTTTCTTTCTTTCTTCATGAATTGTTTAGTTTGATTTCTGACGAAGACATTTTTCCTTACCCGGATTTTCACTATGATTGCACGGATCGGCCCTGACCCGTGCCCGGTGTGCCCGGTAGTCAGATACGGCCATGCCTGCATGTATGTATACTGACCCCTGGCAAGGAGGAAAATAGGTGTAACAGTCTTTTAAACTTATTACGACCTATCCTGTAATAACTATGCTTGTTTTATGACGGCTAGCGAACAGAGTTCTATTCCTGGTCGCTGTTGTTACATTTACATTTGGTAACGGTTTGAGTTTATATCTTCTCCAAACCCTATCTATGGGTATAACAGTATGTTAATTTCGGTGCTCTAGCTATGACTGGAAACCAGTCTAAGAGACAATTCTAAATTCAAATTTTTAAAAAATAAAGCAGAACATGAGGCAGAGATATTACATTAGTAAGAATAAAGGTCAAACAAGATTAAAACAGATTTTTAGCAAATATGAATAATCCTACGGTAGAGCACGCTAACTGAGCCCCAGAGTCGTCATGTTGTTTGCTACTTGCTGGGCGGTTATAATAGGGGATGTAGTTTTTGTTGGGGATCACCCCTTTATTTATACAAGAATGGACTCGCCTGATGCGTACATTTAAACCTGCCTATAGAGAGAGCAGAAGCTGAGTTGAGTTGAGTAGTTGTACAGCCGCTTAGTTGGTCAGTAAGTTGGTGCATATTAAGTTGGAGTTGTTTTGGATATAGAATAATTACCCGGACATACCTCTTCACTACAAGACTGTATATACTGATTCCTACTAACAGTATTCTTAGTATTCCTGAATTGACTAGCCCGTGTTTCAGTTTGTATATTTTTGTTCAATATAGCGTATATTTTCTATCTCCATATCCGTTTTGTTGTTTATGATTTTGTGTGGTTTCTCAACTAGAATCCACAACAGTTTTCACAAGTATTCACTCACCCACTGCTATTTGCTGGCAAGATGAAAAAAAATTACCGTATATTTCTACCTATTTTCTGCCTAAAGATTTTAAGTTTTAAAGGGAGCGGTTAATTTCCTCATTAATCTTTTTTCGTATACAAAAATAAATCTTTCAAAAAAGTCCCGGATTCCTATATCAAAAAATATTAACAAGGAAGCTAAAATTATTACAGATAATCTAGATTTGTCATTAGGACTTGTCATAGGAAAGAAGTCATTTAAAAGCAATAGTACATGACTTAAATGGTCAAAACAAAACATATTTGGGAACAGTCAAAAATACTTTTAAGACTAGATGGTTTAACCACAAGTCTACATTTAAACTAGAAAACTTAAAAGTTTGTACAAAATTAGCATGCTCCGTGTGGAAATTTAAATTAAAATGTAGAAAAGACCCAGACATTACGTGGAGTATATTGAAAACAGCCAAGCCGCGCAATGGTTTTGTTCTTTTATAATCAGATCGCCACAAGCAAGGCATTTTATTGCCACTGTTTTGAAGGGAGTTACATAGAAGGAAAGTTATGAGAAAGAGTGACAGGTTATAAGGGGTATCAGGAAGTGGGTAAGTAAAGGATAAAAGTGGCCAAAAAGTGAAGGCTCAGTTTATATATTGATTGTAATGTAGAATTGATCCCACACTTTATATTCACATTATAATAGTATAGAATTTTTTTATAATCATATCGCCCCAAGCAAGGCATTTTACTGACACAGTTTTGCAGGAGGTTACATAGGAGGAAAGTTATGAGAAAGAGTGACAGGTTATAGGGGATGACAGGGAGTGGGTAAAAAAAGGATGAATGTGGCCATAAAGCGAGGGATAAGTTTATATACTGATTGTAATGTAGAATTGATCCCCCAGTTTATAACCACGTTATAATAGTATAGAATTTTTTTTTATGATCATATCGCCCCAAGCAAGGCATTTTACTGCCACTGTTTTGCAGGAGGTTACATAGGAGGAAAATTATGAGAAAGAGTGACAGGTTATAGGGAGTGTCGGAAAGTGGGTAAGAGAAGGACGAGAATACTGATGAGAGTGGAGGGTGGAGTGAATGGAGAAGGGAGCATGAGAGCGAGGATGCAGGTTAGTGAGATAGGCGATGACTATTGTCTTTACATTTAAATTCTTGGAGATTTTAGCTGTAGGGAAAGCAAGTAAATGGAAGGGAATTCCACAGGCGGGAAGTGCGAGAAAAGAAGCTGATGAAGTAGAATTTGCGTTCACAATTTTTTGATTTCACAGTAAAATGATGGGACCTAGTTGCTAATCTTGTGGCTCGAGTAAATTCATATACAGGGGCACCAGTGAGCTAAGTTCATCAGAGCAGAAGCCGTGAAAGTATTTGTAGAAGAGACTCAAGGAAGCCACATTTTGCCGGTGAGAAAGTGACTGCATTATTAGCCTGCCACTATCTATTCGACGAGCAGACTAAACTACTATCAAAACGGAATTTAAGTTTAGCTTTTTGTAACTTTTATATTACACGCGCCTCTAAGTTTTATTTTTTATTTTTATTTTTTGAGTGGTGGGGCAATGTTTTAGATTTAACGGTCGCTTTATACGCGGAAGTTTTGCATGTTCGATAATAAGTCAATTACTCTTAAACTGTCATTAAATTAACCAAATTACACTAGTCAACAACAACAAAAAAAGAAATCTGAAATGGTCTAGACCCCATAAACTTTTTAGTTAATTTGATGGTGATGACTCTGAAAATAACCTTACCTTTTCTTGTTTAGCCACTATTTTTACTGTACAAAAATGCCTCATTTTTGGAAAAAAGCATCTTTTCATTTGTTTTCTGCATATGTGATACTGACTGGTGGCAATATTCCTCTAAGTAAAATAGTATAAACCTCTCAATCCGTATTTTATCCAAGAAATATTAGTTAGCTTATTGAGAACGAGTATTTTTTCAATAAACAACAAACCCTAAGTGTTTAAAAATAACACGACTGAATAAACCAATACCGACAAGTATTTTCATAAAATCTAAACTTATTTTATAAATGGAACTTTGTCTGTGTGTGTATGTGTGTGTGTGTGTGTGTGTGTGTGTGTGTGTGTGACCGTTACCTATAGACTCCGAAACGGCTGAACCGATTTTCTTGAAAATTTACGCGGTTGTACAATAAGCGCCTGCGAGTGTCCTTAGCTAGGTTTTGTTTCGAGGTACCCCCGATAAATATCGAAAATCGATAATCGAAAAAATCAGCTTATAGGAGGATTGGTCCGATTTAATCAAATTTGATACCCTCATAGACAAAAACATAAGAAACGATATTCAGAAGTTTCAAGGTTGCAGTTCTTACAATAGTGCAGAAAATCGATAATATATATATCTATAAAAGGCAAGATATTTGTGTGTGTGTGTCTGTTTATCTGTCTGTATGTCCTTATACAAATCCACAATTTTATCCGATTCTCACCAAACTTCAAAATTTGACTTACATCCATTCATTTTTCTTTCAGTCTTCCGTTTCGCTTTAACTGGAAACAACTATTGCTTTTTAGTCTTTCGTGCCAACCCCCAAAGTGTCTGAGCTCCAGGACCATGAATTAGTTTTAAAGCTTTCATTACACCCGACCAACGCCGGGCTATACTGCTAGTCATTTAATAAAACTAACAGCAAAAATAAAACCATCGTGAATATAAGAACTATGGTAAAATTTTCTCATGTTCAATGTTATTTATGTTCCTTTTATTGCACCAGCAGTAGTCTACCATCATTCGTTTATCCCACAATCACTGGTAACGCTCTTCCATTGTTTTGATATCCTGATGTAATCGTTCTCCTTGCTCATCACTCACATCGCCGCAATTATCCGGACATTTATTGAGATGGCTATGTAAAAGATGAACCTTAAAACTCATATTAGCGTATTACTGATAGGTTTATTAGTTAATTTCAATTTTGGCGATAAATTTGAAAAACTTCGGTACTTCTATTTTAAAATTTTTAACTCAAAGACACTTTTTTCTTATAAAAATAGTTTATTTCAGGTGGCTGAGCTGCTGCCCTGGATATTTTCTCAGCGTTTGACTGGGTAGCCTTCTTCGCAAGCTACAGAGCTATGCTATAGATGAACGAATTTACAGTCTGATGCGATAACTCTTGTCAAACCGCGTAATGGAGGCCGTATTGAACGGGATCCAAATCCTATTACACGAACTCAGGTGTCTCTCAAGGCTCTATCCTAGGTCTTACGCTTTTGGTGATCTTCAACGATCTTCCTTGTAATCAGTTCACAAGTAGGCATCTACACTGACGGCACTACCATTTACTCCTGTAAAGAAATCTGACAAGGTTGACAAAGTAAACCTTGCCACTGTTCTTGATAAATGCTTCCAAACTGTGGTTGACTGGGGCAAGAAATTGTTCGTAAATTTTAATGCTTCCAAAACGAAGCTGCTCTTCTTTAATCGCAATAAACAAACTCTCTTACCTCCTGTAAGTATAGATCACTTTCTCCTAGAAAGTAAATCACTGTGCCTCAAGTGGAATTACTACATCCGACCAATACCTACAGCTACTGTTAGGAAGGTCGGGTCATTGCGTCGGACCAGGAAGGTTTTTCTTGTCAGAATCTATCTTGCACATATACAAATCTACCATTCGTCCGTGCATTGAATATCCGTTGCCCAGTTCACACACCTCCCCGGTTTCTGAACAGAAGTGGAAGATTATCCCTTTTATTTCTTGTTTAGTATTGGGTTTCCAGTCCTTTCTAAATTTAAACTTGAACTTTGTACTTTAAACGTTTCTGCATAAACTCTGAGATTTATATTATTATTTTTATTTGTTATTTATTTTGTGCTATTTTTTTCTCATTTGGATTAAATAGGTTCGCGTATCGCCCAGTTCATACTTTCCTGCAGTCAAAAGGTTTATCAAGTTTTCCTGATGAGGACTGGGTTTCTAGTTCATTCTAAAGTTTTCTTCAGCTCTGTTCTCCTAACATCAGCGCCTGAACACTGAAATTTTTATCACTAACTATATTATTTACTTTTTTTTTCTTAATGATTAGATTTCCGGTTCCTTCTCAAGACTTTTCATTCTTTTTTTACACATTGCCTTTCAGTGACTTGAACAGATCTCTTGGGGTGAATTGATTTTTCAAAAAATATAAAAAGTTTAATGAATATTTTTCTTTAAATATTGAATTGAGTGCCATTAAATTATCTTTAAATTTTGATTAGAAGAAATTACCATATAATTAAATGACATTTAAATTTAATTCCCATTAGATATTCAGTAAATGTTGATTAATTGCAATTAATATTCAGTAAGTTAACTGATTGATTTGATATTTGTCTTCACCTTAATTTAATTCATTGTATCAAACACATGCAACAATTTAGATATCTCAGAAGTGTATGAACAGAAAACAGAAAGTGCGACAGTGAAATCCGAAGTCGCATTGGAATATGCTTTCCAAAAATCATTAAGTATTAAGTATTAAGAAACAGAAATATCGCTAGAAAAAAGTAAAGATATTGACGTGTTACGTAATAGCAGACTTCTTGTATGACAGTGAATGCTTAACAATTTCCTCACAGTTGAAGAAGAGACTTGAACAAACAGAAATATGATTCTACAGAAGTGGATATCATGGACTAAATGAGTGAGAATCGACAAAGTTTTAGAGAAAATAGAAACAAAAAGGAAACGTATACACTACCGGTCATAATTATTAGGCCATCCCGGATTTTTAAAAGAAATGACGTATTTCATACTATTTTTAGTATTTATTGCCAAATGAAAATAGAATGGTTCTTTTGTTATGATTACTTTGCAAAATTTTACAAGGCAAGGAAACAAAGATGAACTCGTCCGAATCACCCTAAATTTTCTTCATTTTTTCGTTGATGAAACTGCAAAAAGATTTTTATGGGTTACAATTTTCTCGTTCGTGTTGTCTAAGATGACTCATTTTTTTTTCATTTTTTTTTTCAGTTAGGTCTTGGCATTGATTTACACTTGAGCCCACAAATAATACATGTCAGTCTATTGGATACCACTTGTCAATCCCTGTGTTTTGATTTTAAAATGTTAAGTTACACCAGTCGGGTTCTTACACAGCTTCCCACAGACATTTCAAGAGAAGTCAGTATGAAAGTTACATTACCGGTCATAATTATTAGGCAAACCCAGTTTTTTAAAAAAATTATGTATTTCATACTATTTTTAGTATTTATTGCCAAGTGGATAATTCTAAATGAAAATAGAATGGTTCTTTTGTTAATACTATACAATAACATGTGCATCAAATGAATTTATAAATATTTAATAATTACCTATATTGCAGTTTCATCAATGAAACAATGAAGAAAATTTAGGGTGATTCGGACGAGTTCATTTTTGCTTTCTTGCCTTGTAAAATTTTGCAATACACACACACACACACACAGACATACACACACACACACACACACACACACACACACATATATATATATATATATATATATATATATATATATATACTAGCCGTATAGCCCGGCGTTGCTCGGGTAAGCTTTAAAATTAATCCATCGTCCTAGAGCTCAGACTCTTTGGATGTTGGCACGAAAGACTAAAAAGCAATAGTTGTTTCCAGTTAAAGCGAAACCGTAGACTGAAAGAACAATGAATGGATGTAAGTCAAATTTTGATTTCCTGGTATCGTTATCAAAAAAGTGTTTTTCGTCGTAAACTGAATTTTGAAGGCTAAATAAGTCCTCTGAGTAAATGGTATCATGGCTGAGACTAAGAACTACAATTATACCTACTTTGCTTCGGGTTTGGCAAACCCGAAGCAAAAACTAAAATAAAAGAGCTGAAAAAAATACAGACATTCAGGCAGATAAACAGAAACACACACAAACATCTTGCCTTTTATATATATATATATATATATATATATATATATATTATCAATTTTCTGCACTATTGTAAGAACTGCAACCTTGCAACTGCTGAATATCGTTTCTTATGTCTATGAGTGTATTAAATTTGATTAAAATCGGACCATTCCTTCTATAACCCGCTCTTTTCGATGAGCGATTTTTGATATTTATCGGGGGTATCTCGACACAAAACCTAGCTAAGAACACTCGCAAACGCTTTTAGTACAACTGTGTAAATTTTCAAGAAAATCGGTTCAGCCATTTCGGAGTCTATAGGTAATGGACACACACACATAGAGACACACACACACACACACACACACACACACACAGACAAAGTTCCATTTATAAATAAGTTTAGGTAGATATATACAAATAAATCCGCAACGGTCTTTATTAAAACAGAGAGATTATTTAATACCGGATTTTTATAAACCTGTAATTAATACAGGTTTTTATTATTAGATTTTTTTTTATTAAATTAACATAAAGGATTATATTTTAATTTTTATTTATTCATTTTTGCTTGTTTAGCAGCAAATCAACTCCTTGTGGTCATCTAATGCCGAAATCCAATTTCCTTGGGAGCATTATTCATTTCTTTTGAAAGAATCTATGACTGTTAATTTATTTATATATTTATTTATTTTTACAAAAAAAACCTATTGCTGGTATTTTTGCTATAATTGATTTTTTATGCTTTTTAAATGTTTTAAACAACATATGCTCCCTGCCGCGTCAGCGTGGACCTTGGAACAACAGCAATTAACAGGTCGTTCGACGCTCTTAAAAACCACGCGATCAAAGGCCTTGCTGCCGGGTGTAGTTTATCGTCATTCCCAGGATAGTTTAATTTTTATAATTTAAACTGTATTTTACTGTTTGTGCTAGTTAATTGACTGAAGGAATGGTGCTCGTATTGATACAATAGATTTTACTGGATTAATAAAAATTCGTAATTAGTCATGCAGTCAGTCAGTTAAGTGCCATACGTGATACACGCTTAGGCGATCATGTCTCGAAAGAGACATGACTGACTGGGTAGAAGATTATCCCGCAGTAGGTTACCATTGCTTTCTGCGGTAGACTGTTTGCCAGCCAAGGCTGTAGAACCCAATTTGTCCTATTATTTAAACCGTAACTGGAAGGAAAAGAAACGGATTAATTTATTCTCCAAGGTTATTGGTGCGTAAGTGAATGCAAGGAATTCAACCGGAATTCGAACTCGGCTTGCAGATTTCTCGTTCTGAGTCGATATCTACTGCTCCACAACGCACATCCTAAGTCATGCAGTGCAGTTGCAAAATTACTAAAATAAAATTATTATTTACACGATTTACATTGTTTATACTATTGTCCCAATCTTTCTAGTCATATTCACGTTGTTTCAGCTGTTGCATATTCCGGCCTTCTTCAGTTGATTGGAATTTCGAACGGAATCTTTTATTTCGTTCACCTAGGTAGGCTGTTCATGTTTGTTTCATGTGCTAGACCATTTTTTTTTATATCTCGATTTTAGTTTCACTTATTTTCTGAATTTCACAACAAAGATGAAGACAACAATCTGAACGATGTCAATAATGTAAATAGTTTGTGGTGATACCGAGCAAAAGCGATGGACCGGATGTTTGCTCTATAACGACCAAGCAAATGACCAAATGTCGGTGACAGGCGAGAGGAATTAATATTTCCCTTGGCCAAGTCATGTGGCTACTATGCTCGTCCCTTCACCTCTCCTTCCTTCTTCCCTGTCTCAAAACTACTTACTGACCTAAGGAGCGACTACATCAAAGACATTCCTCACTTACACGCTCCCCACATTCCTAAGCCTTAAATCTCTTTCAGCATATTATTTGCCATGAACATTTTAACCTCCGTTGGACCTATGCTTCAAGTTATTACTTTAATTGTAAAAACACTAATTGATATTTGTGTATATAAAATGATATTTTCAACTCAATTTGCTTTTCTTGATTTTATAATCAGACTTATAGTGGGCTATCTACATCAAGGCCAAATTCCGTTAACCTGCAACAGTATACAATTACCCTTCATTATAACGGACTCCCACTACAACTAGAAAAGGAATAGATAAGCAACCCACTATAAGTTATAATAGTTCATCTCCGAAACATAGACAAATAAAGAAAAAGAACATTTTCTAATAAAGTGGCTTCAATCTACAAATCAGTTTCGTTTGGTCATTATGAAGTTATCATGATTCCTTGAAAATCACAGAAAGCGAAACATTGTCATTATTCTATCAACATTAAATTAAATCAAGTGAATTGAAATTCAATCAATTAAATTAAATCAATAAAGACAAATGCCCACAATTCCAGAAGTTGACAGTGTCTTTTAATACGGACGAACATTCGAGCAACACTGGAATTAAAGCCTTTAATTTGTATTTCCCTTATTTGAAATTAAGTTTTTTTTTTATTTAGCAACAGATAATTTTAGCTGAGTCTAGTTGTAATTTTGTTTTTCTTAATCAAGTTCAACTCGAGCAAAGCAGTAAATGCACTAGTGTTACTGGGTGTGGAAGAATTAGAAAACAAAACTTTTATGGAGGAGCATTTTTTTAATCACATCACTCCAAGCAAGGCGGTAAGGCCACTGGTGTGCAGGGGGCTAAGTAAGAGTGAATAGATAGTTCAATCTAACTACTCCAATTAAAAAAAATAAACAAAAAAGAAGTGAAAAGATTGGAAAAGAGAAAACCGGAAACCACATCCTAAACAGAAAACAAGGGATGAGCGTCTTCACCTGTTCAATAGACGTGGGTGGAGTGAGAACCGGGCGATAGTTCAGTCTATCTACTCCAATGGGAAAAAAATTAACAAAAGAGAAAAGTGGAAAGACTGGAAAAGAGAAAGCCGGAAACTACATCCTAAACAGGGAACAAGGGATGAGCCTCTACACCTGTTCAATAGACGTAGGTGGAGTGTGAACCGGGCGATATTTCAGTCTATCTACTCCAATTTTACAAAAGAAGAGTAATCAGGAGAAATCGATTGACATTGCGTTTAAATTTTTAAAGAGTAAAATTGGCCAGAAAGCATGGAGCTAAAAAAAGAGTCAGTTAAGCGCCATACATGATTACACGCTTAGGGCGATCATGTCTCAAAAGAGACATAACTGCCTAGGCAGAAGATTATCCCGCAGTAGGTTGCCATTGTTTTCTGCGGTAGACTGGTTGCCAGCCAAGGCTATAGAACCCAATCTGTCCTGTTATTTAACTCATAACTGGAAGGAAGAGACGGATTAATACCTTTCCCAAGGGTATTTGCCCGTAAGTGAATGCAATGAATTCAGCTGGAATTCGAACTCGGTTCCTCGGTTCCTCGTTCCGAGCCGATATCCACTGCACCACAAGGCACATTCCTAAAAGAAAAAAAATACGGGAGTATACGGAAAAAACTTCCATAGGCGGGAAGTGCAAGAAAAGAAGCTACTGGAGTAGAAGTGTGGGCTGTATTTGGTTGATGTAACTGTAATTCTTGCGGAGGGGACACCAATGAGCTAAGCTCGTCGAAGCAGAAGACATGAAACTATTTGTAGAAGACACACACACACACACACACAAACACACACACACACACACACACACACACACACACACACATATATATATATATATATATATATACCAATTTCTCTTGGAACAGCCCCTATTTCTGTTTTCAGTATATATATATATATATATATAAAGACACAAACTTATAAATATACTCGTTTCGAAAAACCCTCCGCGTATATAGGTGAAAGGAAAAAAATGGTTGTAAAAAAGAAAGAGATAAGCACATGAACAGCAGGCCATGTGATTCGAACCGAGCCAGTACGTAGCCCAAAGAAAAAAAAACCGAGGCGAGTAATCACCTAACAAAAAAGCGCTCAATAT
The DNA here is from genome assembly GCA_037127315.1 of Ascarosepion bandense. Lineage (NCBI taxonomy): Eukaryota > Metazoa > Mollusca > Cephalopoda > Sepiida > Sepiidae > Ascarosepion > Ascarosepion bandense. Next base: position 4,643,942 of record JBBBDQ010000532.1, on the reverse strand, counting down.
TTAAGCAGAGCAGAATAAGTAAATTAAACCTAGTGAGCCAACAAACCTAGCAAGGTTTCACCTGAAGATCCGCTTAGGTGAAACCTTGCTAGGTTTGTTGGCTCTCTAGGTTTAATTTACTTATATATATATATATATATATATATATATATATATATATATATATATATAGCCCGTAAAAGTCGACTATAATCCAACAAGATCAACTTAATATAAAATATTAAGTGTTATATCTGTATTGAGAGCTCAATTGATGTTATCCAGAGCAATATGATATTTATAAAGGAAAATTCAAAACGTCATTTAAATTGGTTAGAAATTATAATTCAAAGCCCGTAAACATCGAGAATAATTCAACAAGATCAACTTAATATAATTTTTTTTCAATTGGAGTAGATAGATCTATCTATCGCCCGGTTCACACTCCACCCACGTCTATTGAACAAGTTAAGAGGCTCATCCTTTGTTCCCTGTTTAGGATATGGTTTCCGGTTTTCTCTTTTCCAAGCTTTTCACTATTACGTAGACCCCTGCACATCAGTGGTGTTACCGCCTTACTCGGGGTGATACGATTAAAAAAAAGTGTTATATCTGGATAGAGAACTCAATGGATTATAAATTATAATTCATTTCTATGTGCTGAATTATCTCATTTTATTAGACCATTCTATATTCGTTCCATTCGGTACAAATATTTTCACGGAATAAGCTCTTCTTTAAAATGAGAAGGCAAACAAGTAAAAGGATTTAAAAACAGAGACATTGGCGTTATCTCAATTGGGGATCTGGACCAGTCGCGAAGATGTCATCCTTCTTGGATAGTGACCATAAAGTCAATACACGCTCATGGATACGTACATATGTGTAACCCTACATATTAACACATACACGTATACTTATTTATATTCACATAATCATACATCCATATATATACATACAAATGCGCCCGTGTTTATACATATACCTACAGACTTACATCCATCCATGCTCACTTATAATTCTTGCTTTCGTATAATCACGTACATATTTTTATAAAGGCGGGATTTCCACGCGTATAAATAGTACTACATATATTTAAGTGTGCTAACAATTCTCACACATGCTCACAAATTACGCATACATTTGCATACATACACACATCCCTGCAGATATACGTATATCTCCCTACAGACATGTCTGTATTTATATATATGCGTACATACAGATGTATTATTCATACATACATTCATTTGTCTATATCCATATATAATTATTGTATTCACACATCTATGAAGTGCGGATCCATGTACACACACACACACACACACACACACACACACACACACACACATATATATATATATATATATAATCATCCGCAGACAGATCTGTTTTACTGTATCACAGCTCATCAGTACCGTTAGACAGCCGATTGCTTTTTACTCAGGATTGAAACCTGACCGAATTGGAGTCAGTCGGCGATTCTACCTCTGAGCTACGGGCGCTCGGTAAAAGGAGGCAGACTTTTTAGTATATATATATATATATATAACACCTTTTTAAAGTATATCTATTAATTATTTTTCTTACTCACTTATAAGAACTAATACGCGTCTGTATAAAAACACTGTAAACTTGTATATGCATACATGTCCACTCTTCACCCTCAAACGAGGTGGTATGTTTCGCACCTCATACATCTTAACAACCGTTACATATATATACCGACATACATGTTTCGGATTTTGATATCAACCTGTACATATATGAGCAAACTGATCAATACATGAGGGTATAATTAATTCATTTGGGTACAATCGACTACATCCAAGATTAACACAACTTACATATAATCAGGTGCTCCCATGTACACGAAAAGCATATAAATAATGTTGTGGATTCTGGTTGAGAAACCACACAAAATAATAAATAACAAAAGCAGATATGGAGATAGAAAATGTAAGTTATATTGAACAAAAATATACAAATTGGAACACGGGTTAGTCAATTCAGGAATACTAGGAATACTGTTAGTAGGAATCAATATATATAGTCATGTAGTGAAGAAGTATGTCCGGGTAATAATCACTGACAACCACTCTTTATAACTGCTTTACAACTCCTCCTCCTGCCGTTCTGTGTATAGGCAGGATTATATGTACAATCAGACAAGTCCATTTTTATGAGTCAAAAGGGGTGATCTCCAACACATAATTAGGTGCATATATATATATATATATATATATATATATATATATATATATATATATTATTTTGAACATTATTTTTACCGATACTCGTATTTAAGTAGATATTCAGTTTTTAATTAAACAGTATTTTTATATTTATATCTACCGGCCTGATTATTTTAAGATAAATTTTATTACGAAAAATGGTAGCTTCCCCTATGTAAAGGTTCGAATCCTGCTGGATAGCACACATTTTCGTAATAAAATTTAAAAATAAAATGGTTTTCTCCTGTAGAGTTACCTGTCACCTTTCTGGTCAGAGTACAATTAAACATTTCTCAGAAAAACATAACCATGTAAGTAATATCAGACAGATTTTAGTCAACAATACAATAATCCTCACTCAAACACACAGTAAAAAGAACCTTCAGATTAAATCCAAACAACACACACTTAATAAAATCACGTTTAAATCTGGTCATAACACATTACATTGCATTTGAATACATGGTTCTGTTATCATTTCGAGCTCTCACGCGGTGTGCCGTCATAGAACCGCATTACAAATTTACGAACTGCGTTTGCTAGTTTTGGTATCTTCTCTGAAAAACATAAACATGGACCAAGCGATTCTCTCTGAAAGCAATACACTACGCCTCCTCGGACTTACCATGTCCTCAGACCTCAAATGGAACCACTATATTGAATCCATAGCAAAATCTACTGCTAAGAAGATTGGGTCACTATGTCGATCCAGGATGTTTTTTCCGCCTGAATCCATCCTGCATATATACAAGTCAACCATCCGTCCGTGCTTGGAGTACTGCTGCCATTCATGGTCAGGTGCCCCTGCCGTTCTCCTCAGTGTTCTTGACAAGCTCCAAAGGAGAGTCTGTAATGTGATAGGTACTGATCTGGCGGCTCGACTGCAGCCACTTCCCCATCGTCGAAATGTGGCCTCCCTTTGTCTGTTCTATAAATACTTTCATGGCTTCTGCTCAGACGAACTTAAGTCACTGATGCCTCCTCAACAAGTGTTTACTCGTGCAACCAGACTGGCAACTGGGTCCCACCCATTCACTGTCAGGTTAGCCAAATGCAGACGACAATTCTACTCCTGCAGCTTCTTCTCTCGCACTTCCCGCCTGTGGAACTCGCTCCCGTATTCCTGCTTTCCTGGCGGCTACAACCTCCAGAAATTTAAATGCAAAGTCAATACTGATCTACTAACCACTGGATTCTAGCCCTCTCCCCACCCCCGTATAACATTATCTTTCTCTCCACCTATGTATCTGTCATCGCACCTGCATTCTCAGCTTTCTATTGCACCTTTCTAACTAGTTTGTACTCCTCATTCTTTTCTAATTAATCTTTTTACAGTTATGTCGCCACCTGCACATCAGTGGCATTTCTGCCTTGCTCGGGGTGAAATGATTAAAAAAAAAACATGTAGGTAATATCAGACAGATTTTGGTCAACAATACGGTGATCCATACTCATACACACAGTAAGAGGAACCTTCAGATATTGGAGGCCATGTACATCAAATCTAAACAACCAACACTCAATAAAATCACCTTTAAATCCGGACATAACATATTACATTGCATTTGACTACATGGTTTTGTTGTCATTTTGCGCTATCACGCGGTGTGATGTCATAAAACCGCATTGCAAATTTGAGAGCTGCGTTTATTATTTTTTGGTAACTATTGCAGTTGCCAAGCGGAGTTTTATGTCGACACAAAATAAAATCGTCGGTGATGGTAGATGCTATTGTATTTTAGTCTAAATAATCTCTCTGAAGATGGCTCATGTGAGCCGAAAGCTTAGAAGGAAATCAATAAATAATTATCCAAATGTTGGAGAATTTTTGTCTTTATTTTCAACTGAAATTAAAGCCAAAATACGACGTTTAGAACGGCTCATAATTAAACATAATAGACATCCATTGTCTCTTATATTTAACAGCATATGTTTAGAATATATATATATATATATATATAAGAGACAATGAATATCTATTATGTTTAATCATGAGCCGTTCTAAACATCGTATTTTAGCTTTAATTTCTGGTGAAAATAAAAACAAAAAATTTCCAACATTTGGATAATTTTTTATTAAGATGGTTCTGAGCTTTCGGCTCACATCAGTCATCTTCAGAGAGGTTACAAGGACGTTAACATAAAAACATCCACCATCAAAGACGATTTTATATTGTGTCGACAGAAAACTTGATAAAATCTATCCAAATGTTGGAGAATTTTTGTCTTTATTTTCAACTGAATTAAAGCCAAAATACGACGTTTAGAACGGCTCATGATTAAACATAATAGACATTCATTGTCTCTTATATTTAACAGCATATGTTTAGAAAATTGTTTGCTGCCTCGATACACTATATATATATATCTATGTGTGTGTGTGTGTGTGTGTGTGTGTGTGTGTGTGTGTGTGTGTGTGACTTGGCAGCTCAGATGCAGTCAATTTCTCACCGGCGCAATGTGTCTTCACTGTGTCTTTCTACAAATATTTTCACGGCTTCTGTTCCGATGAACTTAACTCACTGGTGCCCCCTATATATGAATTTACTCGAGCCACATGATTAGCAACTAAGTCCCACCCTTTTACTGGGAAATCTATAAAATGTAAACGCAAATTCTACTTCAGCAGCTTCTTTTCTCGTACTTCCCGCCTGTGGAATTCCTTTCCGTTTACTTGCTTCCCCGAGAGCTACAATCTCCAAGAATTTTAATGTAAAGTCAATAGTCATCTTGTATCTCATTAACCCGCATCCACTCTCTCATGCTCCCTTCTCTGTCCACTCCACTCTTATCAGTATTCTCATCTTTCTCTTACTCACTTCCGGACATCCTCTATAACCTGTCACTCTTTCTCATAACTTTCCTCCTATGTAACCCCCTGCAAAACAGTGGCAGTAAAATGCCTTGCTTGGGGCGATATGATTATAAAAAAACATTCTAAGCTATTATAATATGGATATAAAGTGGGGGATCAATTCTACATTACAATCAATATATTAACTGATCCCTAACTTTATGGCCACATATCATCCTTCTCTTACCCACTTCCTAACACTCCTATAACCTGTCACTCTTTTTATCATAACTTTTCTCCTATGTAACCCCCTGCAAAACAGTGGCAGTAAAATGCCTTGCTTGGGGCGACATGATTATATATATATATATATATATATACAAATGAATATGGAACGAAGAAAATATTTACTACGTAGAAAACATTTCAAACAGTGCGCAATATATAAATAAAGCAATTTCTTCTCCCGTGCATTTTCTCACTTTTTCATCTTTGTTAAGCCCAGATTTACTTCCTCCCTAAATTTAGGGTCTATTTCTCCTTCAGACATCGTTTATTTGCTCTTTCCACATTTTTTTTATTTCTTTTTATCTCATGTTTGCCTCTTTGTTTGTTTTTTTTTATTTCCTCTGTGTCCTCTTCCCCGCGTTTTTTTTTTCTTTTTTTGTTTTCTCATCTTTCCAAGCATCTTTAGGTCGCACGAAAATTTTGGCAAATAAAAGGAAGTGAATCTTTATCAATTTTCTTTTCAAAAATAACATTTATTACCATGATTACTAACTCCCTGTGAGATAGGTCTTTCAATGTAGAAACAAAATGTACACTGTTGTAGTAGATTGTAGTTTGTAGATATTCTAAAATATAATTCATAATATATATATATATATATATATATATATATATATGTGTGTGTGTGTGTGTGTGTGTGTGTGTGTGTGTGTGTGTTTATAAATCGATTCACCCCAAAGAAGGCAGTAACGCCACTGATACGCAAGGAGCTACATAAGAGTTAAAAAAATAGATAGAAAGACGAACCAGTTAGAAAAGAGCAAAGGAAGGATGGGAATACAGGTGTGAAGGCAGCTTTTTTAATCGTTTCACCCCATGCAAGGCGGTAACCCCACTAATGCGCAGGGGGCTACATAAGAATAAAATATTAAATAGGAGGAGAGTAACGAGAAAGACGAACGAGTGACAAAGGTTGTCAGAGAAAGGGCAAGAGAAGTATGGGAATACAGGTGTGATGACAGTTGCAAAGGTAGATAGAAAAGAAAAGATATACAGGGTGATGTGGAAAGAACTGGAGTCAAGTGGTTAAGAGATGGGTATTGACATTGCATTTAAATTCCTGGATGTTGTAGCCACCAGGAAAGCAATAATATGGAAGAGAATTCCGCAGGCGGGAAGTGCGAGAAAAGAAGCTGCATTTGGTTGATCTAACTGTGAATGGGTAGGACCCAGCTGCCATTCTGGTTGCACGACTAAACTCATGTGGCAGGGTGACTTAAGTTCGTCGGAGCAGAAGCCATGAAAGTATTTATAGAACAGACAGAGGGAAGCCACATCCCGTTGGTGAGAAAGTGGCTGGAGTCGAGCCTCCAATTTGGTACCTATCACATTACAGATTCTTCTTTAGAGCCTGTCAAAACCACTCAGATGAACAGCAGGGGAGCCTGACCATCTATGACAGCAGTATTCCATGCACGGACGGATGGTTGATTTGTATATATGCAAGATGGATTCAGGCGGACAAAATATCCTGGCCCGATACAATGACCCAACCTTCCTAGTAGTGCATTTAGCTATTGAATCAATTTAATGGTTCCACCTGAGATTTGAAGATAGGGTAAGGCCGAGTAGGCGTAGAATATTGCTCTCATGGAGACTCGCTTGGTCCATGCTGATGGAAGGCAGGAGAGGTTGCTTGTGATGATTGACGGACAGGAGTTTTGTCTTAGACGCATTGAAATTTACAAGCCACTTCTTTCTCCATTCCACCACTGAGTGTAGATCCCTCTCAAGGTGATGATTAGTAAAATGTCGCCATATTATATTTTTAATTTCTCATATGCGCGTTGTTTTGTTGTGATTTTATTAACAGCGCAATATAGTAGAATCAGTTGGGCACCATCTGCAAGAAAAAGACCGTCATTACGCAATTTAGCCGCTGGAAACGGCATTCTTTACTATATATATGACTATTTACGCTCTCACTGCCTGATTGAGCACTTTGGAAGAATTGTAGATTTTGAAAAAACAGTAGCTACTCTATCATCTACGCATCGTTCATTCAGAAATGAATTAGAGCACACTGGCCACTGGCGTAGGATGCATCATACGCTAAAAGTTTGCACCTTCTACCGAACGCCCATAGCTCAGAGGTAGAATCGCCGATTGACGCCAATTCGGTCAGGATTCAATCCTGGGTTAAAAGCAATCGGATGTCTAACCGTACTGATGTGATAAAGCGAAGCAGATCAGTCTGCGGATGACTATATATATATATATATATATATTTCATATCACGTTGAATACACCAGTTCTTGTTCGATCACCGAAGTTAAGCAACATTGGACCTGGTCAGTATTTAGATGGGTGACTTCTTGGGAATACTAGGTTCTGTAAGCGTTTATTGACGGATGTGCGTTGTGGTGCGGTGGTTGTCGGCTTGGAAAGAGAAATCGGTGAGTCGAGTTCCGATTCCAGTTGAACACTCTGCATTCACTTACGCACTGGTACTCTTGGGAAAAGTATTAATCCGTCCCTTCCCTCCAGTTATGGGTTAAATAACTGAGGTCTGCTGTTCATGTGATCCGTGGAGAACTTCTGCACCGATTGATTGTTAGTTCCAAAAAGTGTGGATGGTGCTACACAAGCCTTCACCACTCTAAACATTTCTTTGTGTTAGACACTTATACGTCGAAATCAACAGGAGAGCCCATAATAATAATAATAATAATTATATATATATATATATATATATATATATATATATATATATATATACTACCGACCATAATTATTGGGCCAGCCAAGTTTTTGAAAAGAAATGATGTATTTCATACTATGTTTAGTATTCATTGCAAAGTGGATAATTCTAAATGAAAATAGAATGGTTCTTTTGTTATTATTACTTTGCAAAATTTTACAAGGCAAATAACGACAATTTAACCATCGCACCCTGTAGATTTTCTATATATATATATGCACTAGTGGCCATAATTATTAGGCCACCCCAGTTTTCTTTTTTTAAAAGAAATGATGTATTTCATACTATTTTTAGTATTTATTGCCAAGTGGATAATTTTAAATGAAAATAGAATGGCTCTTCTGTTATTATTACTTTGCAAAATTTTACAAGGCAAATAGTGACAATTTAACCATCGCATCCTGTAGATTTTCTATATATATATATGCACTAGTGGCCATAATTATTAGGTCACCCCAGTTTTCTTTTTTAAAAAATGAAGTATTTCATTCTATTTTTAGTATTTATTGCCAAGTGGACAATTCTAAATGAAAATAGAATGGTTCTTTTGTTATTATTACTTTGCAAAATTTTACAAGGCAGCCAGGAAGCCTTTGCTTCTACCAGCCAATAAGAAGAAGAGACTAGCATAGGGAAGAGAGCACAAAAACTGGACACCAGAACAGTTCATTTGATGCATATATTATTGTACAGTATTTACAAAAGAACCATCCTATTTTCATTTAGAATTATCCACTTGCCAATAAATACTAAAAATAGTATAAAATACATAGTTTCTTTTCAAAAACTTGGCTGGCCTAATAATTATTTTCGGTAGTATATATATATATATATATATATATATGCGTGTGTAGTATATGCATAATAAATTACTTTCTTCTGTACTGAAAGGCATGAAACCAAAAAATATCTCCTAAAAGATTTTAAACTGGGCCAAGAATTTACTCTCGCATCAACTCTGCAGAACTGAAGAGAATCTTCGAGAAAGGCGCCATTACGAAGTGACCCGAATACAAATAAAGAGTATGTAAACAAATAAACAAACTAGCAAATACTGAGAAGATTGCACTCTGACCTTTTGATTTCCACGGGCAGATGCGCGCACGCGCAGTAGTCGTCGTAGGTGCAGCCGCACGCAAGTCTTCCGCAACGCATGCGCGTGCTACTTTCGCTTATCTGCAGCCCTCACCTTTTCTTCATCTGTTTCGCCTAATTACGCCTTTGCGTTTTGCAAACACACACGCATGTACGCATAAGCATGCACACACGCATGCACACACGCATGCACACACTTTTCTATAGACACGCAGAACCGCTCCTTTTTTTTTATTATTTTATACAAGCCAGATTCAAAATGCCGCGTCCTCGTACGATGCAACGCCTACTACAGGCTAACCTCAGAACTAATGGAACTGTACATAAAACGATTAATCCAAATATTCGTCGAATGTATTCAGTTCGGTCTCCAATTTTAAGCATTTTATTTAAACAGAAACTACAGAAGTTGTTCTAATATTTATTCGAATAAATCCAATTGTTTAACACGCAAGATTTCGTTTCATAGGATATTTACAAAGTTTTGTTTAAATAAACGTGGATTAAACTCGCTTCACAAACAAATTGCGCTACAAAGCGCACTTGTTGACCAGATCTCTACATAAAGCAACAGACAATTCGTTCTTACATAATTTTGACAGGAAAACAGTAAAGACATTATGTTGAATGCAGAATGACTCATTTAAATTCATTTTGACATTGTAAACATGAAACAAATATAAAAATGAGAAATATTTTAAATTTGGTTTCAAAAAACGCATATAATACTGATAGATAGATAGATAGATAGATAGATAGATAGATAGATAGATAGATAGATAGATAGATTATCGAAAGTCTGGGATAGATAGATTATCGAAAGTCTGGGATAGATAGATAGATAGATAGATAGATAGATAGATAGATAGATAGATAGATAGATAGAGATATAAACAGACTTTGATAGATAGATAGATAGATAGATAGATAGATAGATAGATAGATAGATTATCAAAAGCCTGGGATAGATAGATAGATAGATAGATAGATAGATAGATAGATAGATAGATAGATAGATAGATAGATAGATATTCTGGGTTAGATAGCCATTATCACGGATGGATTTTATTTTACATGTAACAGAATGTATGTCGTATTATATATGTTTGTAGAGTCGTGTGTATGTTTTATGTTCTGAACACGGTAAGCACGTTGTTAGCGTGTTCAGTTTTTTCTGTTTTATTAATAATTCTTACATTATTTTTAGGCTTTTCTTTTTGCATGTGGATGGAGCTTTGATATTTGTGTTGTCAGCAAGTAACTTACGGATAGGGTTTGGTAGGTCTCCGTGTGTGTTTAAATAAGATTGTATTGAGCTCTGTTCTGAGAGATGTAACGTGAGTCTTCGGGTAAATTTCGTAGTTGTATTGCCGAATTGATTATTGTCGAAATCGGGTGGAATATGAACTTAGAGCTTTTAACTATATATTAATATATACACATATTTTCTTACGTCTATAGTACGACTCGGAGCTTCATGCAGTATGCAATCATCACATATGAACTGACTGTTTCGGGATTTGAATTTCTGGTTATCGCAATGTTAAGGCAATTATACGACACACTACAGGAATGCGATATATTTTTAGCTTTATAAGTTAATTTAATTTCACCTAAAACTTACAAATGATAATAAAAAGTAAAATGTCAAAAGTTGAATTAATAGTGATAATATATATATATATATATGAACAGCAGTATTAGGAGAATTTGAACAATTATTAAGTAATTCATCGAACTTTTTATTCGACCTCAACAGAATGCAGAAAGCACTGAAAGGCCGCTTCGTTCTATATTTGGCACTCTTCAGCAGTGCGCATTCACTAACATATATATATATATATATATATATATATATATATAGATATATATAGATATATATTCGTCATCCACATTCGCTCTATCACAGCTCATCAGTGTGGTTAGATATCCACTTGCTTCTGGCCGGTATTAAAACTCGACGATATGCTGTCAATTGAAGTCGCTAACCCCTAATCCATAGGCACATGGAATCAGAGAATAGAAATTTTAGCGCGTTATATGTAAGCAGTGTATACACACGCCAGTGACCGAAAGAACTCAATTCATTGCTGAGGAGTAATGCATAAATCGCAGCAGTGGTAAGCGTTTATTTTCAAAACAATTGCAACTGTTTTTTTAACACAGCGGTATATATATATATATATATATATATATATATATAAAGTCAAATGAAAAACTTATCTTTCGTCCTTTAACGGACTTCATCAATTCTTGTCACAAAATGCAAACATCGCATTTGCCTTGATAAAATCTGATGAAGCCCCACAAAGGACGAAACACGTTGGCTAAGGTAAGTTTTCGTTATCTCTTTATTTATATTGTGCTATGTGAAATTTTTACACACACACACACACACACACACACACACACACACACACACACACGTCTAGAGAGCGATGAGTAAATTGTCGTCATATTATACTTTTCATTTCGCGTAGGTGCATTCTTTTTTTCTTTTCTTTTCTTTTCTTTTTTTTTTGTCTACTGCATAGTATAATAGGGTCAGTTGGGCACCGTCTATGAGAAAAAGAACACCAGAAATTCTATTGTTTGGTATCCGCACTGGAAGTTCCCATACGAACATTTCTGAGTCTTTGGTTGTCAATCTGAGGACAATGCAGATGATTCGAAAAGAGTTATATGACATATCCAGTCAACGTCATGGTGTTTGGATCGATCCCTCGTGATGGCGACGTTATGCCTCCATTTATCATTCTACAGAGTCTCAGACTCAATTCGGTGGCCTACATCAGGTGCCTTGAAGAGTTAGTGTTGCCCTGGGTCAAGAAGGTAACTGCTCGAATGGCCCTAGAACTCTGCACCATGCCCCGCACGCAGGAGAACCTAATCATGGCTGTCAGACAATTTCACCCCTTACATCTTTCCACCTAACAACCCAGACTGCCACCCTATTGATGCTGTTGAGTCACAGGCCGACATCACTCCTTCTAACACCAAAAATGAACTGAAGGCAAGGATTATAGCAGCATTCAACAACTTATACAAGAAGACCGTCCAGTAGAGTTGTAGGAGATTCCGAAGTCGTCTGAAGGGTATGGTTGAAGCCAGTAGCAATTTTATTAAATAAATTTACTCTTTAGTATTTCAAGATATTTTTTGTGTAATTTTGTTATATATATTTATTAAAATGGTATGTCAATGTTATTTACATTTTTGTGTAATATAGACGAAAATTTATCTGTCGCAACCTTTAAGTCGGTTAGTTTTTAAAGATGACGTTCAGTGAGAGGAAAACAAGTCAGGTCTGTGTGATTTTCCTCTGTTAGTCGTGCCCATTCTGGACGTGAGAGATCATGGATCTCCACTACATTCTGCACTTTATACACCTTAGTAAAATTTGACTTCTTTCTCTATATTTCCAAATTAGATTATGAAACAAAATTTGCTCCGCAACACAAATGAAATGTCTAACAAATGAATGTCGAGTTTGCAGTCTTTATTATCAATTAAAACTGTTGCTTTTCGTCTTCCTGAAATTATTCACGTGCGTTACATACCAGCGACACCAGACATGAGTCATTATTGTTTTCATATATATTGAGGCCGTCTTTTCAAATCCAACATAGAAATCATTTCATAGGGAAGGTAATTCCGATTTGCGTTGTGGTGCAGTGGATATCGGCTCGGAACGAGAAATCGGGGAGCCGAGTTCAAATTCCTAGGCGAATCCATTGCGTTCACTTACGCGCAAATACCCTTGGAAAAGGTATTAATCCGTCTCTTCCTTCCAGTTATGGGTTAAATAACAGGACAGATTGGGTTCTATAACTCTTGGCTGGCAACCAATCTACCGCAGAAAGCAATGGCAACCTACTGCGGGATAATCTTATGCCTAGTCAGTCATGTCTCTTTCGGGACATGATCGCCCAAGCGTGTTTCACATATGGCACGTAACTGACTGACTGACTACGGTAACGATTTCCGCCAACGACATTATATATATATATATACACACACTATAGGCCATAATTATTAGGCCACCCAAGTTTGTTTTTTTTAAAGAAATGATGAATTTATACTATTTTTAGTGGATAATTCTAAATAAAAATAGAATAGTTCTTTTGTTATGATTACTTTGCAAAATTTTACAAGGTAGCCAGGAAGCCTTTGCTTTGACCGATCAATAAGAAGAAGAGACTGGCATGGGGAAGAGAGCACAAAAACTGGACCCCAGAACAGTTCATTTGATGCACATGTTATTGTGCAGTAGTAACAAAAGAACCATTCTATTTTCATTTAGAATTATCCACTTAGCAATACATATTGAAATATAATATGAAACATATCATTTTTTTTTTCAAAAATTGGGCTGGCCTAACAATTATGGCCGGTAATATATATATATATATATATATATATATATATATATATATATATAGTGTGAGCTGCAATTGTTTGTTTGTTCCTGTTTAGCGGCCTATCAACATCTAAAGGGTCATTTAAGGCCAGAAACGTATTTTTATTTTAAATCACAATTGTTGGTAACATTTTTCATTCAAAAAGTTTTGTTGGTAATATTTTTTATTAAAAAAAAGTTTTTTGGTAATATTTTTCATTCAAAAACATTTTGTTGGTAAATACTTTCATAGCATTTTGACAACGGATTGGGGGGGTTAACTATTTACCCATAGTTGGTACCCTAACAGGTGCTACAACCCTGGGTCAGGGTGGACCTGGGAACAACAGCAATTAAGCGGTAGTTCCACGCTCCTTACAACCTCCCAATCAGAGGCCTTGCTGCCGGATGCTGTTTACGGTCATTCTCAGAACCAGTGAGATGCAAGAATTGTCTTCTAAATAAGGTAAAAGTAAAAATAACACTGACAAACATATTTACCAAAATTACAGAAATATATTCTGAAAATCAAAAGAGTAAATTAGTAAAATCGCCATTGGATTCAACTACGATTTCAAGATGATTTCGGAATCTCTTGCAATTCTTTTGGACGGTCTCCTTTTTAAGTTTGTGAAACCTGCCATAATCCTTGACTTCAGCTCATCTTTGGTGTCAAAAAGAGTTTTGTTGGTCTCTCGACCAACTGCGCCCCACACATAATAATGAAGTGGGTGGAGTCTGGGGAGTTAGGGGGTCAGATGTAAAAGGGGGGTGTGGCCACAGAAATTGTTTGTCAGCCATGACTGTATTTTTGTGCTTATGCGGCATGGTACAGTGTCCTGTTGCTAGTCCTATTGGCTTCCAGCTGCCACGCTTTTGACCCAGGACAGAACTACTTCCCCCACCACACATGATGTAGGCCGGCTTGCTGAGACTGATGCCCTGTGGGAAGATGAATATTTTTTTTCTTTTTTTTTTTCTTTTTAATCATTTCACCTCAAGCAAGGCGGTACAGCCACTGATGCGCAGGAGGTTACATCAGTCAGTTAAGTGCCATACGTGATACAAGCTTGGGTGATCATGTCTCGAATGAGACATGACTGACTAGGCAGAAGATTATTCCGCAGTAGGTTGCCTTTGCTTTCTGCGGTAGATTGGTTGACGACTAAGGCTATAGAACATAATCTGTCCTATTATTTGACTCAGTTTATTACAATAACAATAGGAAACCGATCCCCCACTTTATGCCCAGTTGGTTGTCAGACAATGCTGTAGAACCCAATCTACTTTATTATTTAACCCATAACTGGAGAGAAGAGACGGATTAGTACGTAAGAGAATGCAACGAATTCAACTGGAATTCGAACTCGGCTCCCCGATTTCTCGTTCCGAGTCGATATCCACTGCACCACAACGCGCGTCCATAGGGGGTTATAAAAGAGAGTAAAAGTTTAGACGGAATAAAAGTGAAGAGAGCGACGAACCAGTTCCAGGGGGTTTCAGAGAAAGGGCAAGAGAAGGATGTAGGCACAGAAGTGGAGACAGTTGTGAATGTAGAAAGAGAGGAAAAGAACAAGGTAAACGGTGGCATAACGATACCATCACAAATAATCTACTCTAGGTATCATCCATCATACTTCGTAATCATCATTCGACTCATCCTACTCTTTGCGAGTCCTTTTCACTGTCCTAAGACTGACACTCGAATACCCTGAAATGTCATACTGTATAGAATGCCCTCCCCAACATTTCTGGCAGAGTGAACTGTGGTGCCCAACTGACCCTACTATACTGTGCATCCGACAAAATCAAAAACAAACAACGCACATGCGGAAATTAAAGATATAACATGGTGAGAATTTACCCACCGCATCCTGCGTGCACACACACACACACACACATATATAAATAAATATAGAAAGAGAGAGAGAACAAAACGTGTTTATATATATATGTGTGTGTGTGTGTGTATAAACACGTTTTTTGGGAGTTTTGTTTAACGTCATATCACTCTCTGTGAGTTATTTAATGCCAAAAAGGTGCTGTTTCAAGATATTTTTTTAATGTTTGGTTATAGTGAGAAGGTTGACTTAGAGTTTAATGAATTTTTTTTTGTCTTTATTCGTTTTTATTTTAGAAAACTGAAAATGTCTTCTAGTTTTGTATTCAAAATTATTTTGCTGATAATAATTGTTTCCTTCAAAAATGTGTTATAGTTTTTTCTCCAAAAATGTATTGTTGATAATATTTTTCCTTCAGAAATGTATATTTTCTATAAAAGTCTATTTTTATGTATATATTTCTATAAAAGTGTATTCTTATACTTTCATAGTGTTTTGACCCCAGTTTTGGGGTTAATTATTTGCCCATAGCTGGCACCCTAACAGGTGATACCACTCCGGGTCAGGTTGGATCTGGAAACAACAATAATTAAGAGGTGGTTCTATGCTCCTCACAACCTTCCAATGTGCTTTGCTACCGGATGCAGTTAACCGCCGTATCCAGTCCCCTCCAGAAGGAATAAAATGAATTGTAATGACTTTATTGATGGAATTATATACGGGCTAGACACAAAGACTCATTGTAATGTGTTTGGACATAATTTCGATTTAAGAAAGTGCCATTATAATTATATCGCAAGCATTTTAGAAAGACGAAAATGTGTAGGAAGTGCACTGATTGCTGAAGCATTTACTTTACATCATTCACCATTCTTCTCTATATTCGACACTTAAAAACAAAAATAAAAGCGTAGATAATAAGTTATACGCGCTTGGGAAAAATCATAAACTTAAAAATTTAAAGATAGATATTTCATATTCAGTCTATAAACATTTTTCGCATTTTTCTTCAGTATAACAAAATTTATAACAAAATTTCGTGTTTATAACAATCCCTACTCTCAAAACATATGATAAATCATGAGTAAGCTAGCCAACAACTAACACTATAAAAGAGTTACAAATAACTGCATACACACACACACGCACATATATATATATATATATATATATATATATATATATATATATATATATATATACTAGGTGCGATTGGTAAATTGCTGCAATTATTTTATTATTTTGAAGCAAAAGGCTATTATAGTAAATGTTAAATTTATTTTGTAACAAGTATTTTTCTTGTTAAAACATTTGTTGAGTAAATCAAAATTACTTTAATTAAATTGTTTATTTTCTGTCAATATGCCTCATAAAAGATAAAATAGTTCTTGTCCTAATATTTTTGCACAGTACTGTATATATATATATATATATATATACTATCAGTATAGACCGGCGTTGCTCGGGTGTAATGAAAGCTTTAAAACTAATCCATGGTCCTGGAGCTCAGACTCAGCCTAAAGAATATTTGGGTGAAGTTTGGTGAGAATCGGATAAAAATTGTAGATTTGTATAAAAAATATACAGACAGATAAACAGACACACACACAAACACATTGCCTTATATATATATATATATATTAGCCATTTTCTGCACTATTGTAAGAACTGCATCCTTAAAACTTCTGAATATCGTTTCTTATGTCTTTTTCTATGAGTGTATCAAATTTGATTAAAATCGAACCACTCCTTCTATAACCAGATTTTTTCGATTATTGATTTTCAATATTTATCGGGGTATCTCGACACAAAACCTAGCTAAGAACACTCGCAGACGCTTATAATACAACTGTGTAATATTTCAAGAAAATCGGATCAGCCGTTTCGGAGTCTATAGGTAATAGACACATACACAGACAAAGTTCCATTTATAAATAAGTTTAGATATGTATATATACTAGGTGCGATTGGCAAGTTGTCGCAATTATTTTATTATTTTAAAGCAAAAGGCTATTATAGTAAATATTAAATTTATTTTGTAACAAGTATTTTTCTTGTTAAAACATTTGTTGAGTAAATCAAATAAAATTACTTTAATTAAATTGTTTATTTTCTGTCAATATGCCTCATAAAAGATAAAATAGTTCTTGTCCTAATACTTTTAAACAGTACTGGATAGATAGATAGATAGATAGATAGATAGATAGATAGATAGATAGATAGATAGATCCAATTTACCCTGACGAGCCGAAGGGTGAAACCTAGCTAGGTTTGTTGGCTCTTGCATAGAATTTCTATCTTGCGTATTGAACACTTTAGTGTTAGGGTTTTCGTCTTGTTTTTTTTGGTTTGTTTTCTTTCCTACGGGTATTTGACTTCTGTTCAAGTACTTTTTTTCTTTTGTTTTAATTGTATCACCCCGAGCAAGGCGGTAACGCCACTGATGTGCAGGGGGCTACGTAATAGTGAAAAGATTGGAAAAGAGAAAGCCGGAAACCACATCCTAAACAGGAAACAAGGGATGAGCCTCTTGACCTGTTTAATAGACGTGGATGGAGTGTGAACCGGGCGATAGATAGATCTATCTACTCCACTTCGTTTGTTTCTTTTTTCACTTCCCCTCCTTTTCCCTCCGAATTCGTCCTCGGTGGGTTATTCAAGACGATCTAAATTATAGTATAACTGTTACTAATATTAGCAGAATTATTTCTGTTACGATTCATATTGTTATAATTACAATAGTGATTATATATATATATATATATATATATATATATATATATATAGTTATATATAGTTATTATATGTATCTATAGTTATATATAGTTATTATATATATATAGTTATATATATTTATTATATATATATATAGTTATATATATTTATTATATATATATATATATAGTTATTATATATATATATAATTATATATAGTTATTATATATATATAGTTATATATATTTATTATATATATATATATATATATATATATATATATAGTTATTATATATATATAGTTATATATATATTTATTATATATATATATAGTTATTATATATATCTATAGTTATATATAGTTATTATATATATATAGTTATATATATTTATTATATATATATATAGTTATATATATTTATTATATATATATATATAGTTATTATATATATCTATAGTTATATATAGTTATTATATATATATAGTTATATATATTTATTATATATATATATAGTTATATATATTTGTTAAATATATATATATATAGTTATATATAGTTATTATATATATCTATAGTTATATATAGTTATTATATATATCTATAGTTATATATAGTTATTATATATATATAGTTTTATATATTTATTATTTATATATATATATATATATAGAGAGAGAGGGGGATGTGGGGAGTATTTGAAGGGGATGAACACTGATGAAAGGATGACTTGAGATGAAAAAAGGGAGGTTGTACGGCCAGTGAAAAATCTTGAAAAAGAAATATATACGCTATGCCGAAGTTAAGCCCAGTGCTAAGAACATGGAAGATGTGACACCAATCGAAGCAAGACGATCCAAAGAAGAGTTGACATGTGAAATTTGCAGCCAAATCTGTCTGTCAAACACAGGCTTGTCCAGTCATATGAGATCTCATGATAGTAGATGACTTAATACTACTTCATATAACATTCAGAGTGACTTCTCTTGTAATGTCTGTAGGAAGCTGTGTAAGAGTGCGACTTGTGTAACTCGGAATTTTAAAACCAAAACACAGGGATTGACAAGTGATATCCAAGAGATTGAAATGTACTATCTGTGGGTTCAAGAGTAAATCAATGCCAAAAACTATTTGAAAAAAAAACTGAGTCATCTTAGACGACACCAACGAGAGAATCGTAATCCATAAAAATCTTTATATCAAATCCAAAGTAGTCATGCTCGGCTACCATGTATAAGCATAGTCATTTTTAAAATATCAAACTGATTTTTTTTTAATATATACACTAATGGCCATAATTATTAGGCCACCCCAGTGTTTTAAAAAAAATGATGTATTTCATACTACTTTTTAGTATTTATTGCCAAGTGAATAATTGTAAATGAAAATAAAATGGTTCTTTTGTTAATACTGCATAATGACATGTGCATCAAATTAATTTATAAATATTTAATAATTACCTATATTGCAGTTTCATCAATGAAGAAAATTTAGGGTGATTCGGATGAGTTCATCTTTGCTTCATTGGATTGTATAATTTTGCAAAGTAATAATAACAAAAGAACCATTCTATTTTCATTTAGAATTATCCACTTGACAATAAATACTCAAAATTGTATGAAATACATAATTTCTTTTAAAAATTGGGTTGGCCTAATAATTATGACCTGTAGTGAAACATTCAGAATGACTTCTTTTGAAATATCTGTAAGAAGCTGTGTAAGAATGCGACTGGTGTAACTCGGCATTTTAAAATCAAAACACAGGGATTGACAAGTGATATCCAAGAGATTGACATGTACTATCTGTGGGTTGAAAAAAAATATGAGTCATCTTAGAAGACACAAACGAGAAAATTGTAATCCATAAAAATCTTTATACCAAATTCAAAGTAGTCCTTCTCAGTCACGATTGGACTTCAACTATGTATATATATAGTAATTTTTAAATTATCAGACTAAATTTATATATATATAATATGCTCTCATTACGATGGAGCACTCTGGAGAAGAAAATTTTAAAAACAGTTTCCACTTCGGCTATAATGCGTGACTCTTCAGAAATGAAATGAGTTCTCTCGGTGACTGGCGTCTGTATATCTGTTTACATACAAGACGTTAAAATTTCCCTTCTCTGACCCCATGTGCCGATGGCTTAGGGAGTAGAGACTCCGACTGACACCAAATCGGTCGAGTTTTGATCCCGGCCAGAAGCAAATGGATATGTCTAGCCACACTGATGAGCTGTGATACAGCGAAACGGGCTTGTATGTGGATGACTAATGTATATATATATATATATATATATATATATATACACACTACCGACCATAAGTTTGGGAGCTCCCAAATTTCTTTCACAAAGTTTATAAAATTTCATTTTTAGCAGAATCAAATTCGTCGAGTTTGTATTTTTTGTTATTCTTATGCAGATGTTAAATAAAAAAAAAGTATCCTTTTCAACTTTAAAGTAAACATTTACTCAGTTTGCTACTTGACTCCTTTTTTTGTGATCAAGTTTTTGCCGAAAATTCAGATTTATTCAGATGTTATAATTACGATATAATTTATTTTTGTAAACCATATTTTGTAAACCATATTACTACGGTATAAATGACAAGGAAGAAACAGATTAGCATTGAAAAAAGGGCTCAGGTTGAAATTCTTTCGAAAGAAGGATATTCGGAACGTGTTATCGCTAAAAATTACGCCTATCAAAAATGGCGTGCATTATTGCCTTCAACGACTTCGTGAAACTGAGTTAAATGTTGACAGAAAAAGATCTGGTAGGCCCAGAGTAACATCTATTGTAGAAGATAGGCACTTTATCATATATAGCAAGAGGAATAGGAGAAAAACCGCTCCGTAATTAACAATTGAAATGAATTCTACTCGGCAACATCCAGTATCTGTTACTACTGTTAAGAGACAACTTCATTCTGCTGAGTAGCAGTTAAGAAACCACTATTAAAGAAGGAGAATAAGGGATGAAATTGATCCAACAGTTCGAAATGAACAAATGTTTAAATGCTTGCATGATGCTTAGAAATCACTTTCACCAACTTATTTTTATAAGTTATTAGAAAGAATGCTAAGGATTTGCTCTGCAGTAATAAAGGCACGTAGTGGTTTCTTTGATGAAAAGAAAATATGAATTAACTTTAATTAAATTTGAAATTACTCTATGTTAATTTTGGTTATAATTATTGTACAATTGTGAGCAACAATAAAATATATCTATATTTATTCTGCTAAGACATAAATTTTTTTATTTCTTTCTCTTAGAGAATAAATGTAAATGCTACCAAACTTATCATCGGTAGTGAATATCTATATATATATATATATATATATATATATATATATATATAGTGTACCGAGGCAGAAGATAATTTTCTAAACATATACTGCTAAATATAAGAGACAATGAATGCCTATTATGCTTAATTATGAGCCGTTCTAAACATCGTCTTTTGGCTTCAATTTAAGTTGAAAACAAAGACAAAAATTCTCCTACATTTGCATAATTTTTTATTAAGAGCCAACTTCAGAACTGCATTACAAATTTGCGAACTGCGTTTGCTATGTTTGGTAACTGTTACCGTTGCTTAGTGGAATTTTATGTCAACATAAGATAAAATCGTCGCTTGTAACCTCTCTAAAGATGGCTCATATGAGCCGAAAGCTAAGAACCAACTTCACAAAAAATTCTCCAAATGTTGGAGAATTTTTGTTTTTATTTTCAACTGAAATTAAGGCCAAAATACGATGTTTAGAACGGCTCATGTATAAACATACTAGACATTTATTGTCTCTTATATTTAACAGTATATATATATATATATATATATATATATATATATATATATATATTATCCTTTCATCCCATCATCCCAAGTAAGGTGACGATTTCATATATTTATTGTGGAAAGCCATGATATCAACAAAAATGAAAGGGAAACTTGAAGCAGCTGAAATATGGTTCTACAGAAGGATACTGCGGATATCGTAGACCGAGCATGTGAGTAATGACGAGTTGTTGGAAAGAATGAAAACGAAAAGGAAATAAATATTGAGCATCAAGAAAAGACAACTGAAATTAATGGCACGTGCAATGAGGAAAGAGGGCTTGGAGAATCTGATACTAACAGGCCAGATAGAGGGAAAAAGAGAGAAAGAAAAGCAGCAGATAACATATTTGAAGGGCCTGAGAAGGTGGATAACAGGACGGGGGTTGCGAGATGTTACAGGAGAAAGCGTACTCAGAGCCGCCAGGGATAGGGAGATGTGGAAGGCCATGATCGCCTACGCCCTGAAAGGACATGGCACATAGAGGAAGAAGAAGAAGAAGAAGAAGAAAAAGAAGAAGAAGAAGAAGACAATGCAACTCGACCGCAGGGGGTTAAAGGGAGTGACAGTGAAAGAGAATGGGAGAGGATGATAAAGAAACCAAAAAGGTTGTATAGTCATTGATGTTGCATTTAAATTTTTGAACATTGTAGGAAGTGTTCTAACAGGAGATGGAAAGTGCGACACGGAGATCCGAAGGCGAATTGGCATGGCAAAGGACGCGTTCCAGAAGATGAGCAAAATACTAACACACAGGAAAATCTCAATAGAAACTAAGAAAAGAGTTCTAGACTGCTACGTGATGTCAGTTCTTCAATACGGCTGTGAATGCTAGACAATATCATCGAAAATGAGGACAAAACTGGAAGCGGCCGAAATGTGGTTCTACAGAAGGATGCTACGGATATCGTGGACTGAGCATACAAGCAACGAGGAGGTGTTAGAAAGAATGGCAACAAAAAGGAAATTGATGCTGAGCATCAGGAAGAGACAACTGAAGTTCCTGGGACATGCAATGAAGAAGGAGAGCCTGGAGAACCTGATACTGACTGGACAGATAGAAGGAAGGAGAGACAGAGGAAGGCAGCGGATAACATATTTGCAGGGTTTGATCAGGTGGATGACGGAACGGGGGTTGCCAGGAGGAACAGGAGCAAACTTACTAAGAGCCACAAGGGATAGAGAGACGTGGAGAGCCATGATCGCCTACGTCCTGAAGGGACAGGGCACATAGAAGAAGAAGAAGTTATTTTGAAAGCAAGAAATCGGAAGAGAGTTGATCAGATGAAAAGTGCGTGAGATAAAAAGTTGCAGTTTTATCTAAGTCAACAGTAAAAAAGTGGAACCTTGTTGCTAGTCTATTAGCACATTTAAATTCATTTAGTCGGGGCACTAGGTAAAAAAGCTCTTCACAGTAGTTGCGATGAAGATATTTGCAGAAAAAATGGCGGGAAGTCACGTCATTTGGTGAGAAATCGACTGAAGCCGAGATGCCAAATCAAGGTTAATTACATTGCAGATGCTTTTTGTCAAGATGCATAGCAGGAAGAATGTTTATTTATTTATTTATTTGTTAATTAAGCCTAAATAATATAATGTTACTTATCGCATATATCAATTAACCCAAGAAATTATAAATTTTAAATCAAAGTTGGTTTAGCTTGCCTCACAACTTCAACCTTCAAAAACAAAAAATTACCAAATGTAAGGAAGTTATTTATATCTGCGGATGATATTCGAGGTATTTTCAAAGATTTTTTTTTTTAATTTAAAAAAAATATTTAAATCTGTGTTTGGCTTGTTTACCGAGATGAGGCGGAGTAGACCTCACATTTAGAAACAGCGCAACAGTCACCCCAGCTGGAGTGCAAAGGAGGGGCCTCAATCTGGAGTAAATTGTTGTGAATTTTAGTAATTTTTTAAAAAATCTTATCACCCCGAGCAAGGCGGTAATGCCACTGATGTGCAGGGGGCTACATAAGAGTAAAAAGATTAAGTAGAAGAGAGTGAAGAGAAAGGTGAACCAGTTAGAAAGGAGCAAGAGAAGGATGGGAATACAGGTGTGATGACACTACATAAGAGTAAAAAAGATTAAGTAGAAGAGAGTGAAGAGAAAGACGAACAAGTTAGAAAGGAGTAAGAGAAGGAAAGGAATACAGGTGTGATGACACTACATAAGAGTAAAAAAGATTAAGTAGAAGAGAGTGAAGAGAAAGACGAACCAGTTAGAAAGGAGCAAGAGAAGGAAGGGAATACAGGTGTGATGACACTACATAAGAGTAAACAAGATTAAGTAGAAGAGAGTGAAGAGAAAGACGAACCAGTTAGAAAGGAGCAAGAGAAGGATGGGAATACAGGTGTGATGACACTACATAAGAGTAAAAAAGATTAAGTAGAAGAGAGTGAAGAGAAAGACGAACAAGTTAGAAAGGAGTAAGAGAAGGAAAGGAATACAGGTGTGATGACACTACATAAGAGTAAACAAGATTAAGTAGAAGAGAGTGAAGAGAAAGACGAACCAGTTAGAAAGGAGCAAGAGAAGGATGGGAATACAGGTGTGATGGCACTACATAAGAGTAAAAATGATTAAGTAGAAGAAAGTGAAGAGAAAGACGAACCAGTTAGAAAGAAGCAAGAGAAGGATGGGAATACAGGTGTGATGAGACTACATATGAGTAAAAAAGATTAAGTAGAAGAGAGTGAAGAGAAAGACGAACCAGTTAGAAAGGTGCAAGAGAAGGATGGGAATACAGGTGTGATGACACTACATAAGAGTAAAAAAGATTAATTAGAAGAGAGTGAAGAGAAAGACGAACCAGTTAGAAAGGAGTAAGAGGAGGATGGGAATACAGGTGTGATGAGACTACATATGAGTAAAAAAGATTAAGTAGAAGAGAGTGAAGAGAAAGACGAACCAGTTAGAAAGGTGCAAGAGAAGGATGGGAATACAGGTGTGATGACACTACATAAGAGTAAAAAAGATTAATTAGAAGAGAGTGAAGAGGAACACGAACCAGTTAGAAAGGAATAAGAGAAGGATGGGAATACAGGTGTAATAACAGTTTCAAAGGTGGAGAGAAAGAAAAGGATATACGGGGCGGTGTGGAAAGAACTAGAGTCAAGTGGTTAATAGATGAGTATTGACATTGCATTTAAATTCTTGGAGGTTGTAGCCGCCAGGAAAGCAAGAATATGGAAGCGAGTTCCACAGGCGGGAAGTACGAGAGAAGAAGTTATAATTTTTTTTTTTTTTTTTTGGTATGAATTAATATTTTCGGATGAATTAAGAAGAAAGATTCGGCAAGAACACCAGTTTTTGTTTTTTTTTCTCAGTTTTTTTTTCTTCAAAATAACGGTGTGTTTTATATACTGGGGTGTCTAATGTTCTGAAGAAATACGGTTGTCTTTCTGTATGGACGCTCCATTTGCTTGTTGCTCTTGTGCCAGCCAAAAATAAGCTTAGTGAATATATATAAAATCTTCAAGACCTAACACACACACACACACACACAAGCAGACGTTCCCAACCCGTTCTCGTTTGTATGAATTTACACCTGAGCATGGACATTTTTACGTAAAACTAAGCAAGCCTCATCAAGAACGCTGAGATTACTCCGCACACTTCGACACTCACGCTGTTGCGTGTTGCTTTGCACACACGCGCCTCTCTTAAAATAGCGCTGAAAGAAAATAGAGCCTCGTTTTTTCGATTGTTAATCTATCATGCCTGCTTGTCTCCATTTTCGTCTCCCTCTCTGAATTGTAGTGATCCTACTTAAACAACATGCACGTCATTTAATCAACCAACTCCTCCGTTATACAAACCGCCCCAACCCTGAATGCATCTGATTTAAGCACGTTATTTTCTGTCACTTATTTTCCTCTCCTAAACAATCTCAAGAGAATTCAGTTTGTTTTGTATTTTTCTTTTCCTTAAAGTGCATATCATATTGCGAGTACGTCATCCTACTAACTTTATTCGGCATTATTTACATTATTTTTCGTTCAATGCGCATAAAAAATATGAAGACCTATTCATTTTTTTTTCTTTAAATAAAAATGAAATATTTTGTATAAATATCGACAGAAGGTATTTGCCTAGCATAGAAAAAAAGAAAACGTCTCCCTAAGCTTCCACTTGGAGAACATATCCATAATGTTAAGATAGAAACATGGAGATACAGTTGGCTTTGTGGATAAGTTAGTTGCATATCATTAGACGTTGTTGGGGTTTAATTGAAAATATTTTATTTATTTATTTTTTAATCATTTCACCCCAAGCAAGGCATTTCACTGCCACTATTGCGCAGGGGGTTACATAGGGGAAAGTGATGAGAAAGAGTGGTTAGATATAGGAAATGTCAGAAGGGGGTTCGGAATGCTGATTTTAAATGCAAACGCTTCCCTTTTTTTCCGAATTTACGCAACATAATATTTACTGAGACAAAATAAGTAAATATCGATATATAGATAACGTCATGTGATTTGTGTTCGACAGTTGCGTTAGAACCCGGATAAAAAGATAAGATTGGAAGAGGAAATTTTTTTTCTGGCATTATTATCCTGATGTCGAATTGAGCTTAATTTGGGAAATATCTATGAATAATATAAACGGGTTTTGTGAGTTTTCTTTTTTTTTTTTGTCTATTTCCGCGTTTCTTATTTTTGAAAATGTTTCTAATGCTGTCTATTTATTATTATTACTATTATTATTATTATTATTATTATTATTATTATTATTTCATCATTATTATCATTATCATCATCATTATTTTATCATCACCATCATCATTACTATTATTATCATCGTTATAATCATTATCATTATTATCAACATCATCATCCTCATTATCTTCACCATTACTATTATCATCATCATTATCATCATCATTATTATTATCATCGTCATCATTAATATTATTATCATTATCATTATTATCAATATCATTATCATCATCATTATTATCATCATCATCATTATTATTATTATCATCATTATCATCAATATTATCATCATTCATATTATCCTCATCATTATTATCAACATCATCATCATCATCATTATCATCATTATTATTATCATTATCATCATTATTATTATTATCATCATCATTGATATTACCATCATCATTATTATCAGCATCATCGTTACTATTATTATCATTATCATTATTATTATCATCATGATCATCATTATTATTATTATCATCATCATTCAAATTTCCATGATCATTATCATCATCATTATTATCATCATCATTATCATCATCGTCATTATTATTATCAACATCATCATTACCATCATTATCACCATTATTATTATTATTATTGATATATATTTACAATATAATATATATTTTTTTCCAAAGAAGACGTAAAAGAGTGTTTCATTCGCCCTATTTTTCCCTTAGAGTTTGCGAATTTGAGTCTGAAAGAACAAAAGACCCCAATATTTCAATTATTTTCAGAGTCAAATCAAAAAACAAGAAAACCGAATGGAATAAAAGTGAGCGAGAATATCGCGGAAAAACGAAATGCGCAAATGAATGAGAGTTTAAGTGAGTGAGTGAGTACTAAAGTGAGTGAGTGAGTGAGTGAGTGAGTGCTTAAGAAAGTCAGTGAGTGAGTCAGTGAGTAGTTAAGAAAGTGAGTGAGTGAGTACTTCATAAAGTGAGTACTTAAGAAGGTGAGTGAGTGAGTGAGTACTTAAAAAAGTGAGTGAGTGAGTGAGTGCTTAAGAAAGTGAGTGAGTGAGTGCTTAAGAAAGTGAGTGAGGGCTTAAGAAAGGGACTGAGTGAGTACTTAAGAAAGTGAGTGAGGGCTTAAGAAAGTGAGTGAATGAGTGAGTACTTCATAAAGTGAGTGAGTGAGTGCTTAAGAAAGTGAGTGAGTGCGTACTTCATAAAGTGAGTGAGTGCTTAAGAAAGTGAGTGAGTGAGTGAGTGAGTAAGTGCTTAAGAAAGTGAGTGAGTGAGTGAGTGTGTGAGTACTTCATAAAGTGAGTGAGTGGGTGCTTAAGAAAGTGAGTGGGTGAGTGCTTAAGAAAGTGAGTGAGTGAGTGCTTAAGAAAATGAACGAATGCGTAAGAGCGTGGTTAAGAAAGTGAGTCTGTGAGTGAGTGAGTGAGTGAGTGAGTGAGTGAGTGAGTGAGTGGTTACGAAACTGAGTGACCGAGTGAGAGGGTGGTGAAAAAAGGTGAGTGAGTTCTTAAAATGGCGAGTGAGTGACTGATTACGAAAGTAAATAAATGAGAGTGAGAAGGTGAGATATTGCGAGAGACAGAGAGTGGAATACAGTTTTAACGCAGAAGCAGGAACAAAACTGGTGTCGTGATAATGAAATGGCTGGGGTAGTCGTGCCACAGGAAAACACGTCGGTGGATGTAGTTGATGAAGGTATCGACGTTGCTATGAGAAATGGTAATACTGAAGAAACCTGGGTGGGGCAGTAATCAATGATAGAATGGTTGAGCACTAGTGTTAAAGGTAAGGGATGGAATTTTTTGAGGAGTCCTTTCTTTCGTTTTTTTTATATAACGATATTATTTAGCTTATCATGGTACAAGATCTCAAATGAAGGGTACCCAATAAAAATTATGAATATTAACTGCTTATGATGAAAACCGTATTCATGGTTCTTCGCGTCTTCTTTTTCCTATTTAATATCTGCAACCAGTGCTGTAGGGTTACTATCAGGAGATATTTAAAAAGTGTTCGACATCTAAAGAGGAATGAATGCTTGGCGAATTTGAAACTCACAGAATATATTAAAAGCACAGGAATAAAAGAAAATAAATAGTAACATACCTAACAATATTATGTACACAGATAACAGAACAGAGACTGAGATTAATTGTGAATGAAAAAAACTTGCTTAGTAGTACGAAAGATAGAAAGATGTGGAGAGCCATGATTTATTTCTTATCCTACAGCCCTTTACGCACAAACATATCGTCAGATTCCTATCGCTCTTTTCATGCTCTATTCTTTTTACCCAAATTCAGTTCTTCTCTAATCTTGAGCTTAGATGTGGCACAAGGCAAATAGTATGAGGCACCCAGTGAGGATTGAACTCATTACTCAACTGTCACAAGACAAGCTTGCTATCGATTACACCACGTCGAGGTGCCTCTCCAGTCTTGATAGAGTTCAAAGGCGTCTCCGATTTCTTGTTGGGGATGAATCATTTTCTACCCTCTAACCTCTCTATTACAGATTGGATGTGGTTAGACTTTCACTGCCCTCTTTGCTACTTCCATAGAGAGGGCTCGGACGAACTACATTCGTTGGTTCAGCAAGGTCTAACCTCTCTATTACAGGTTGGATGTGGTTAGACTTTCACTGCCCTCTTTGCTACTTCCACAGAGAGGGCTCGGACGAACTACATTCGTTGGTTCAGCAAGGTCTTATCTTCACTACTAGAAAACACCATGCCACTTACATAATTGAAAACCACCCACATTCTCTCCCTCTTCCATCATCCAGAAGTAGGTTCCACTCAAACAGCCCCTTCCTGCGAGCCATAGAACAGGGTTGTGGAGAAATAACAAAAAGGCAAAACCTATTAAGAGTTACAAAGGACAGGAAGATGTGGAGGACCATGGTTGCCTATCTTCTAAATGGACACGGCGAATAAAAACAGAATTAGAATGGCAACTAGATATCATCCTTTTACTGTTGAAATGTATATAACCGCAAGTTCTATTCAAATTGTTTCTTCTCTCGCACTTCTCTCGTTTGTAGAACTCTCTTCGTTGATATCATGTCAACATTTTTTTAATCATTTCACTTTAAGTAGACAACTTATCAGATCTTGAGAATAGGACCTCTAAAAATATTAAAACGTCGCTTTTGTATATACTAGGCTATGTTACAAGAAAAAATTGTCCCACCAAAGAAAAAGTATATAATAGTATGAGTTTTTGTTTTCAAGAATATGAACATTTTTGAAAGAAACAAACTGTGGTAATTTCAAAATTCCCTGGATAATATACGAATATCGGATATGTTTATTTTCAATTTTATTTATTCAAATTTATATGCATTATTTAACTGGTTAACTCCCCAAAATAAACCTGTTCATTTGATGTTCTTGTTAATATAAATTAACTTTCAGTATAGCCCGGCGTTGCTCGGGTGTAATGAAAGCTTTAAAACTAATCCATGGTTCTGGAGCTTTGGACGTTGGCATGAAAGACTAAAAAGCAATAGCTGTTTCCACTTGAAGCGAAACCGTAGACTGAAAGAAAAATGAATGGATGTAAGTCAAATTTTGATTTCAAATTTTCTGCACTATTGTAAGAACTGCAACCTTGAAACTTCTGAATATCATTTCTTATGTCTTTGTCTATGAGTGTATCAAATTTGATTAAAATCGGACCCCTTCTTCTATAACCCGATTTTTTCGATTATCGATTTTTGATATTGCTCGGGGGTAACTCGACACAAACCTACCTTAGAACACTCGCAGACGCTTATAGTACAACTGTGTAAATTTTCAAAAAACTCGGTTCAGCCGTTTCAGAGTCTATAGGTAACGGACACACAGACACACACACACAGATAAAGTTCCATTAAAGTTCCATTAAAGTTCCATTTATAAATAAGTTTAGATATTTGATATGAATAACAAGCTTTCTAACTATTGCCTCGACGTTGAGGTACCCTGATACTAAGGTATAGGGGATGGAACTAGCGATAGGGATTGTGACGATGTGTCTGTGAAAAAAAAAAAAAGGCTGTAGACTGGAACAAATTAAGATTGTAGTGATTGGGGAAACATCCGCTTCAGAGTCTGTTCCACACGGCAGAGACTCGCAGGAAATGCTATTCCAGTGGAATTTCTCACCGACAGAATACGGATGGAATGTGGCTGGTTTGCTAAAATTTAATTGTCGTGGGGAAGTCCTGGCTGTAAAAGCTAGACCTGGTTGAATGTAATTCGCCCGAGCACTTTCCATGGAAGTAGAAATGGCGCAGTTTAAGGCAGCGTATACCGACTCGGAACGACAAATCGGGGTACCGATTTCGAATTCCAGTTGAATTCCTTGCATTCACTTACGCACAAATATCCTTGGGAAAGGTAATAATCCGTTTCTTCAGTCCAGTTATAGGTTAAATAATAGTACGGATTGTGTTCTATAGCCTTGGCTGGCAACCAGTCTACCACAGGAAGCAATGGCAACCTACTGCGGGATAATCTTCTGCCCAGTTAGTCATGTCTCTTTCGAGATATGATTGCCCTAAGCGTGTATCATGTATGGCGCATAACTGACTGACTGAATATAATAGTTGGAATAATGATTAAGGCTTCTACTGGTCATAAAGTGGGGGATCGTTTTTTATTGTTATGACGTAATAAACTGATCACCCATTAATTACTACTTAGCAATATAATATATCTCTTCTCCCTCTAGCTATGAGTCAAATAACAGGACAGATTGGGTTCTATAGCCTTGGCTGGCAGCCAGTCTATCGCAGAAAGCAATGGCAACCTACTGCGGGATAATCTTCTACCCAGACAGTCATGTCTCTTTTGAGACATGATCTGCCCAAGCATGCATCACGTATAGCACTTAACTGACTGAATATGATAGTTGCATTCATGACTAAAGATTTTGCTGGTCATAAAAAAGATTTCAGTCGTTCTTTTTTTAATATAGTAACTCTATACACATTGGAAAGATCATTAAATATGATGAAAAGTTTTGCACATTTAAAATTTATTTTAAATCAATAACAAAGTTATATGTGGGGCTAGTGTTTTTATCCAAGTGTTTAATTAATAAAATCAGTTATGACTTCATTTATGAAGAACAATAGGGGAAAAATGTCTGTTCGCTTTTTTTTTCCTTTAAGTAGATTTCTTGAGACTATTAATGGTTTTGCCAGTGGAAATTTTTGTAGGAGGAGAGAAGAAATGTAAACAATACTGAAGATACAGGAATGTTAATTTTTTAAGTTAAATTAATTTTTTTGACATCTGATTTATCCAAATGAGTCAGTTAAGTGCCATACATGATATACGCGTTGGGTGATCGTGTCTCGAGGGAGACATGACTGACTGGGCAGAGGATTGTCCCGCAGTAGGTTGCCATTTTTTTCTGCGGTGGACTGGTTGCCAGCTAGGGCTGTGGAATCCGGTCTGTCCTATTATTTGACTCATAGCTGGAGGGAGGATACGGATTAATTATGGATTAATTAATTAATTTCCCAGGGGTATTTGTGCATAGGTGAGTGCAGGGAGTTCAACTGGAATTCGAACTCAGCTCCGCGGTTTTTTGTTTCGAGCTGATATCCACCGTACCACAAAGCATCCAGATGCATAAGTTAAAAAAATAATTATATCTTGGAGTTTCATGCTCTATGCAATCAGCAGTTGCATATTAGGAACTGAATGTTGTGGGATTTGAATTTTTGGCTCTCACGGAGTTATAATAGTTAAATATTTTAATACTGGGATATACCACCCTCGTCTATTGAACAGGTGAAAAGGCTCATCCCTTGTTTCCTGTTTAGGATGCGGTTTCCGGTTTTCTCTTTTCCAATCTTCTCACTTATTTTTCAATTGGAGTAGATAGACTAAACTATCGCCCGGTTCACACTCCACCCACGTCTATTGAACAGGTGAAGAGGCTCATCCCTTGTTTCCTGTTTAGGATGCGGTTTCCGGTTTTTTCTTTTCCAATCTTTTCACTCCTATGTAGCTCTCTGCATATCAGTGGCGTTACCGCCTTGCTCGGGGTGATTTGATTTTTTAAAAAGTGGGGGATCGGTTTTCTATTGTCATGAAGTAATAAACTGATCTCCCACTAAACACTACTTAATAATATAATACATCTCTTTTCCCTCTAGCTGGGGTACCGTGTGAGGATCAAACACACTACTCAGCTGTAGTAGTTTCTAGCAAGACAAGTTTGCCAAACATGACATCACGCTGAAGTGCCCTGGTACCATGTTATAGAGCATGGCACTAGCGATGGGATCGTGACAATGTGTCTTCGTCTTTTATAGTGAAACCAAGAAAATGTAACCGCAACTTCTACTCCTGCAGCTTCTTTTCTCGCACTTCTCGCCTGTGGAATATTCTTCCCTATGCTTGCTACCTCGAAAGCTACAATATCCAAGAATTTAAATATAAGGTCAGTAGTCATCTATCTCTCTGACTCGCCTACTTGTGACGAAGTGTTTTTGGAAAAAGAGCTGTAGACTTGAACAGTTTAAGATTGTAGCGATTGGGGGAACATCAGTGCAGTGGTTCACAGGATTATGCTGTTTAAGTGGAAATTCTCACCGATGAAATACAGTGAGAATGAGTTTTCTATTATGTAAGTGTTGGCGATCAGCCCTCTTTGCATATAAGAATAAACCCGCCTGATGTGTACATATAATCCTGCCTATACAGAGAACAGCAGGGGTAGTAGTTGTAAAAGACAGCTGTGTAGTTGTACAGCCGCTTAGTTGGTCAGTAAGTTGGTGCATATTAAGCTGGAGTTGTTTTGAATATAGATTCATTACTCGGACATACTTCTTCACTAAAAGAGAGTATATATTGATTCCTACTAACAGTATTCCTCATCATCATTTATCCATCACACATGGTGCATAGGGCAGCAACTTTTTGTTGCTGTTTCTGTAACAAACGGTTTTTTACGGGGCAGGGTTGTTAGCCCTGCATCCAAACCCCAAACCGGGAGGACCGGTGGACCATGCTTGGTCCTTACGTTTACAGCACCTGGTATTCGGAAATGGTCACCCATTTAATATGGACCAGGCTCGATGTTGCTTAACTTCGTTGATCGGACTGGAACCGGTGTATTCAACACGATATAGCCGTAGATAACAGTATTCCTAGTATTCCTGAATTGACTAAACCGTGTTCCAGTTTGTATTTTTTTGTTCAATATCACTTACATTTTCTATCTCCATCTCTGCTTTTGTTATTTAGTATTTTGTATGGTTTCTCAACCAGAATCCACAACAGTAAGTTGCATGGCGGGTCCTAACCTTGAAGGTTACCTGGAGCAACCAAGGAATGAACTTCAGCATAGCCCTCTCTATGGAAGTAGCAATAGGGCAATGAAAGACTAACCACATCCAACCTGTAAGAGAAGGTTTGGAAGGTAGAAAATAATTCATCCCTAACAAGGAATCGGAGACACCTTTGAACTCTATCAAGACTGCAGAGGTACCTCGACGTGGGGTAATGGATAGTAAGCTTGTCTCAGTGCGTGAGGAGAAAATGTTACTATAGAAACTACGATTGGGTGTGGGGTCGCTCGACGTGATGTAATGGTTAGCAACCTTGTCTCGCTAGAACCTTTTACAACTAAGTAGAGAGATCCAAAGGCGAATTGGTATGGCGAAAGATGCGTTCCAGAAGATGAGTAAAGTGGGGGATCAGTTCTATATTACAATCAATATATAAATTGACCACTCTCTTTGTGGTCACAGCAGTTTCTATACATTTATATTACTGAGATCCAAAAGCACAAGGATGCATTCCAGGAGCTGAGAAGAGTATTAAGAAACAAGACAATTTCGTTAGAAACAAAGAAGAGAGTACTTGATTATCTATGTGTGAACATGAAAGGGCGACTAGCGGCGGCCCTGGAAAAAGAGTTCGTTTGTGTCTGGCGTGCAAAGCAGTAATCTGTTCCAAAGAAAGAAAATAATAATAATACTCACCGCTGTCTTAATAATCCACCTTCAGCTCAGTCTAAAGGAAAAAAGAGAGGAGGCCCTCGAGTGGAATTTTTATAGACTGAGGAAATGGATTATGGGTAGAAAAATGGATTATAAAACTGACCGACCAAGTTCACTCGGGAGGCAGTAGCGTCAATTTCTTGGCGAGAAGCTGACGCAGAGAGACGCAGTGAAAAGGTGGAAGGAGGAAAGTGGAGTAGGAAGAGGAAGAGGCGTAGCAAGAAGCCAGCTGGGAGAGCGTTGAATTGAAATCCAACGGTCTGCGGTTCGATCCCTGGTTCTGCACTCACTAGAAGAAAGTGTGCAACAAGCTATTTCGGCGTAATGGGGGACAGGTTCGACCTGAAATTGATTCCAGAGTTCAGTGGCTCGACCCCAGTACTTGACTGGGTGGAAAAAGTGGAACTGCATTGTCTCTTGTCTGGTGTCAAAAACATTGAACATGTGATTCCTCTGCGTTTGTCCGGTGGGGCTTTCGCTGTGTATCAACAGCTCAGTGCTGAGGAAAAACAGAATTATGAGAGGATCAAGGCAGCCCTATACAAAGCGTTTGCTATCGACCCCGCCACTGCCTGGGAGCAATTTGAGGCAAGACAATTACATCCTGGCGAAACTGTGGACGTATATTTGGCCGAGCTGACGAAGTTGACGGTGTTGTTCGGTGGGCTGCCCGAGCGGGCCTTGGCATATAAATTTCTGGCGGGGCTCCCAACCGGAGCAAAACAGCTCCTGCGGGCGAGCTCAAACATAACCTCGTTGCCCCTTAATGACCTGGTGGACCGAGCCAGAACCGTGATGAAGGATAATTCCGAGCTGAGAGATCCGATAATCGCCGCTGCACAATCCACACCGAGTGATGATAAACCGTCTCAGGGCCTTAGCCCGCGTGGTGGGGTCGTGTGTTATAGGTGCGATGGCCAGGGCCACATTGCAAGGAACTGCAGACGGCGACCGACAGCTGTTCGCTGCTACCGGTGTAATGAAACCGGACATATGGCCCGGGATTGTGCGGGAAACGGGGCCGGGGACAAGGTGCCGGCGTCGACCTTTCCCCAAAGCAGAAATTAGAGGCGCTTCCGATCATTCAGGTCTATGTCAACGAGACATTGTGCTCAGCACTCCTCGACTCCGGGTGCTCCCGCACCATAGTGTTCGTAGACCTCTGCCACACTTGGAAGGAGAAGGGTGTCAGGGTAACCACCATCAGTGGAGAATCGCGGACATGTTGTGGGGTGGGTGCGATAAACATCCGTACAAGAACAGGAAACTCGGCCAACGTCGAGGCGCTAGTAGCGCTCAAAAAACCACTGAACTTTGACCTGCTTCTAGGCTATGATGCCATCAGAGCCCTAGGTGGTGTTCACATAACGCAGACGGGGGAAGTGCAGTTTCAAGAGAGGACCCCAGTGTGCGCAGCGCTGAGGATCGACCAGCCAGACTTTAGTGTCGAATTTGACCAGCACCAGAAGGCTTGGACCGCCTCATGGAAGTGGTCGGGAAATCAGGAGCCAGCAAAATTGCGGAACGAAGTAGCCGAGTACCATGTGCCCGACCAAATAAGGCCTGCATACGAAGAGGAGCTTCGTGAATGGATCAAGGATGGCTGGTTAATTCCTTACCCCTATGAGAAACTTGGACCTCCCAAAGGTTTGATCCCGCTGATGGCGGTTACTCAGCACAACAAAGCAAAAGTGAGGCCAGTGATGGACTACCGCGAACTAAATGCGCATGTTGATGCATTTACGGCAGATGCTGATGTTTGCGCCAGCAAGCTACGAGAATGGCGCCAGCAGGGTTCCAATGTGTCCCTGCTGGATCTAAGAAAAGCGTATCTGCAGGTCCGGGTCAGCGAAACGATGTGGCCGTTTCAGACGGTGGTGTTTGCCGGCAGAAGGTACTGCCTTACCAGACTGGGCTTCGGGCTGAACGTGGCACCCCAAATAATGAAGACCATAGTCAACGCTGTGTTGTCACAGCAAGAAACAATGAAAGAGGGGACATCGACGTACCTTGATGACATATACGTGAACGAAGACGTTGTATCATCATCACGCGTAAGGACCAAACTGGCCGAGTTTGGCCTGATTTGCAAGGACCCGGAACATTTGGAGGATGGCGCCCGTGTCTTGGGCCTGAAAGTTCGAAAGGAGCGGGGGACCTTGAAGTGGGGGCGCGGAACTGCAATTCCTGAAGTACCCGAAGT
The DNA here is from genome assembly GCA_037127315.1 of Ascarosepion bandense. NCBI lineage: Eukaryota > Metazoa > Mollusca > Cephalopoda > Sepiida > Sepiidae > Ascarosepion > Ascarosepion bandense. The sequence continues at coordinate 4,607,143 of JBBBDQ010000532.1, read as the reverse complement.
CTTCACAAGACGAGTGGTCTTCTCCCTGTGTGGAAAACTTGTGGGGCACCTACCAGTGTGTGGATGGACTCGTGTAGCAACAGGCACCATAAAAAGGAGGGCAAGCGCAGTCACCAAAGACTGGGATGATGAAACGACGGACGATCTGTTGGTTCGCATGGTGAAGGAGACCATCGCAAGGGTAAAGCAGGATGACCCCGCAAAGGGAGACTGGTGTGTGCAGGGAGACGAATTGAGCGTGTGGGTGGATGCGAGCTCTGTGGCGATTGGTGTGCTGCTTGAGGAGAACGGAGCTGCGATTGAGGACGCCTGCTGGCTGCGACCGACGAATGACGCTGCTCACATCAACCTGGCAGAGCTCGATGCGGTGACGAAAGGCATTAACCTGGCACTCCAGTGGAAAGTCAAGAAATTACACATACACACAGATTCGCTGTGCGTGTACCACTGGATATCAAACACACTGACAGGTAAGGCCAGGGTGCGCACCAAGGCGGCCAGCGAGATGCTGATCAGACGGAGGTTGGAGACCATAAGAAAGCTAGTAACAGAGTACAATCTGTCTGTGGATGTGGTACTTGTCACCTCAAACTGCAACCTCGCTGATAGGCTCACTCGGGTGCCTCAGAGATGGATTGATGCCGTGAAGAAAGAAGCTAGGCCAGTACCGTTACTATGTGCTGCCTCTGTGGAGGCGGCAGACAAAATCAGGGAAATACACCAAATCAGTGGGCACCCCGGAGTGAGACGGACATGCTATTTTGTACAATTGACCAATCCGTCAGTGTCAAAAAGTGCAGTGAGAGCGGTGGTCAAGGAATGCCAAACATGCCAGTCAATCGACCCCGCCCCAGCGAGATGGCGGAGGGGTCGGCTGGGAACAGACATGACTTGGAGCCGACTGGGTATGGACATAACCCATTATGGCAGCCAGCACTTCCTCACACTGATAGATTGCGGACCGACGAGGTTTGCGATCTGGCGCCCATTGGCACGCCAGGACTCCTCCAGTGTCATCCGTGAATTGGAATCCATATTTTACGAAAGGGGGCCGCCTGAAGAGATCCTCACGGACAACGATACTGCCTTCTGCAGCGTGGAATTTAGGCGTTTTGTAGACGAGTGGGGGATCAGGCTCAGACACCGATGTGCATATGTGCCGAGTGGCAACGGCATAGCAGAGCGGTGCCACCGAAGCGTGAAGAGGACCGCGGCCAGGAAGGCGTGCACTATTGCAGAAGCGGTCTATAGATATAATGCAACACCGAGGGATGCTGTGACTGCTGTGAGCGCACCCGCCAATGCGATCCATCGCTACCGAGTGCGCATCAAGGGCATTGACGCGCGTCTGCCTGATCGGCGGGGAACAAGAGGGCCGTATGAATTAGGGGACACCGTCTGGGTGAAGCCTCCCAATAACCGGTGCACCACCAGTTTTCGAAGGGGACGAATCACCGGCATCGTCAGTGAGCAGGCCGTGCTGGTTGATGGTACTCCACGCCATGTGAGGGACATTCGGCCCGCCCTGAATACGAATTCGTTGACAAGTAGCGGCAGTGGTGAATCATCCAATGACGAACTGTGGATTCGACCTACGCCCCGCGAGTCTGATGGTCCGACTGCGAACCCCGACGCTGTTGCCGATAATTCCGATGCCACTTCTGAGAGCTCAGATGAAGAAATCCAGACAATCCCCCTTCGTAGGAGTGCCCGCAACAAGCGGCCACGTCCGCCTTGCCACATGTGTGGTCTTGAGACCAGGGGGGAGTGTGAACATGAAAGGGCGACTAGCGGCGGCCCTGGAAAAAGAGTTCGTTTGTGTCTGGCGTGTAGAGCAGTAATCTGTTCCAATGAAAGAAAATAATAATAATACTCACCGCTGTCTTAATAATCCACCTTCAGCTCAGTCTAAAGGAAAAAAGAGAGGAGGCCCTCGAGTGAAATTTTTATAGACTGAGGAAATGGATTATGGGTAGAAAAATGGATTATAAAACTGACCGACCAAGTTCACTCGGGAGGCAGTAGCGTCAATTTCTTGGCGAGAAGCTGACGCAGAGAGACGCAGTGAAAAGGTGGAAGGAGGAAAGTGGAGTAGGAAGAGGAAGAGGCGTAGCAAGAAGCCAGCTGGGAGAGCGTTGAATTGAAATCCAACGGTCTGCGGTTCGATCCCTGGTTCTGCACTCACTAGAAGAAAGTGTGCAACACTATGTGATTACAGTTCTTCAATATGTCAGTGAATGTTGGACAATACCACCGAAGATGAAGGAAAAACTTGAAGCAGCGGAAATGTGGTTCTACAGAAGGATGCTGCGGATATCATGGACCAAGCATGTGAGCAAATGATGAGGTGTTGGAAAGAATGGAAACGAAAAGGAAATTAATATTGAGCATCAGGAAGTAACAACTGAAGTCCCTGTGACATGCAATGAGGAAGGAGTGCTTGGAGAACCTGATACTAACAGGGCGGATAGAGGGGAAAAGGAGACAGAAGAAAGCAGCGGATGACATATTTGAAGTGTCTGAGCAGGTGGATGAAGGAACGAAGGTTACAAAATGTTACAGGAGAAAGCGTGCTAAGAGCCACCAGGGAAAGGGAGACGTGGAAGGCTATGATCGCCTACGTCTGGAAAAGACAAGTCACATAGAAGAAGTGCGTTTGCACTGAGAACTTTATACTTTCGGCCTTGTGCCACACTTAAGTTGCGCTTAAAAATAGAAACTAACGATTGGTAAAGTTGAGTATGATCGATTTGATTGTTTAGCAGCATATCAACACCTTATGGGTCATTTAATCCTGAAATTTAATTTTTTTGCTGAGATATGAAGTAATACATTTTTTTTCTGTATTTTAAGTCGATCCTTATACCAGACCTGGGAACGATGCGACTAGATGAAGACATGTAGAAACTTAAATTACTAATAAATAACAAACAATGAGAACATTTTTGGCAAGGAGGTAAATTGTAATGTACAGTAATTAGTTAATTAGAAAAAATATATAATATTAATATATATAATATTAATATATATAATATTAATATTAATTAGCAAATATATATAATATTAGGAAGCATCTTACAATTATTGGCTTATTTCTATAAAAAGAAAATGTACAACGAAAGAACAAAACTACCATAAAATGACTAAATGCACACAAATCACTTTATTGACCATTAGATATTTTTAGATAATATTAAAAAAATAATGAGTTAATTTCTTTATCCTAATTGATTACACAAATTATAATTACTAGCAGTATAGCCCGGCGTAACGGACACGGACACACACCCACAGACAAAGTTCCATTTATAAATAAGTTTAGATTATGTCAACCTTTTTAAAAATATTAGGAATAACTGGATTACTAAAGAAACCCCAATTTACTGTTTTATTCTAAAGGAAGAAAAAAAAAACGAAAAAAACTGTAAAATGGTAAATTGTGAAAATTCCTTTTTATTAAGAAAAAACTAAATTCGTTAAGCTGTTGAAATTAACTGATGTAGTAGTTTACTCAAAAACTGTTGAGCGACAAAATGTTTCTCACTGATTAAAGGTTTTTGTGATCAAACTGTAGTTGCCATTAAAACAAACATGAAACGAGAAGGATACTACATACTGGATGTGCGTTGTGGTGTATTAAATATCAGCTCGGAACGAGAAATCGAGGAGCTGAGTTCGAATTCTAGTTGAGTTCATAGCATTCAGTTACGTTCAAATACCTCTGGGAAAGTATTAATCCATCTCTTCCCTCCATCTATGGGTTAAATAACAGGACAGATTAGGTTCTATAGCCTTGGCTGGCAACCAGTCTACTGCAGAAAGCAATGGCAACCTACTGCAGGATAATCTTCTACCCAGTCAGTCATGCCTCTTTCGGGGCATGATCGCCCAAGAGTGCTTCACGTATAGCACTTAATTGACTGACTGAATATAATATTTGGAATAATGATTAAAGATTCTACAGGCCATAAAGTGGGGAATCGGTTTTTTTACTGTTATAAAGTAATAAACTGAACCCCCACAAATTACTACTTAATAACATAATACATCTCTCCCCCCACGCAGCTATGAGTCAAATAAGAGGACAGATTGGGTTCTATATTCTTGGTTAGCAACCAGTCTACCACAAAAAGCAATGGCAACCGACTGTGGGATAATCTTCTGCCCAGTCAGTCATGCCTCTTTCGGGACATGATCGGCCAATCGTGTTTCACGTATGGCACTTAACTGACTGACTGCGTAAACAGTTAATTCCTTTAATAAAATTAAGGTTTGAGAAGTTTTCTGTGTCAAACAAGTATATATGGTTATACCAAGAAAAATGATCCACTGAAAAAGCTGATATCATATTTGGATGACGAACATCTGACATTTCTTCATAATTCTGGAAAAAAACTACAAAGAACGGGACTATATCAACGTCCTACGCTTTTCTTGATCATCATTAATGATCTCCCCGTTGTAATAAGATCCCAAGTAGGCATATACGCTAATGACACTACGGTTTACTCTAAAAATAAAAAAATTTGCCGAGGCTGATAAAGTAAACACCGCTGCTGTGCTTGAAAAGGACCTCTAATCTATGGTGTACTGGAGGAAAAATGGCTCGTGAATTTTAATGCTTCCAAAACGAAGCTGCCATCTATTGACAATCTCAGACAATCACTCCTACCCTCATTAGCATAGATCAGGCTAGTCTCCCTGAAAGCAAAACACTGCGCCTCCTCGGGTTAACTCTCACAACAAACCTCAAGTGGAATGTCTACATAGAATCCATAACTAAATCCGCTGCCAAAAAAGTCGGTTCTCTGTGTAGAACCAGGAAGTTTTTTTTCCACCTGAAACAATCCTGCATATATATAAATCTACCATCCCCCCATGCATTGAATACTGCTACCATATATTGTCGGGTGCCTCTACTATCCACCTCGGAGTCCTTGACAAAATTTAACAGATAATCTGTAATGTGATCGATCCCGACTTGGCAGCTCAGATACAGTCACTTTCGCACCGGCGCAATGCGGCTTCCTTGTGTCTCTTCTACAAATATTTTCACGGGTTCTGCTCTGATGAATTTAGCTATCTGGTGTCCCCTATGTATGAATTTACTCGAGCCACAAGATTAGCAACTGGGCCTCATCCTTTTATTGTGAAACCAATAAAATTTAAACGCAAATTCTACTTGAACAGGTTCTTTTCTCGCACTTCCCGCTTGTGGAATTCTCCTCAGTTTACTTGGTTCACCGACAGCTACAATCTCCAAGAATTTAAATGCAAAGTCAATTGTCAATATCCTATCTCACTAACCTGCATCCTCTCTCTCATGCTCCTTTCTCCGTCCACTCCACTCTCATCAGTATTCTCATCCTTCTTTTACCCACATCCTGACATCCCCTATAACCTGTCCATCTTTCTCATCACTTTCCTCCTATGTAACCCCCTGCGCACCAGTAGCAGTAAACTGCCTTGCTTCGGCGATATGATTATTAAAAGAAAACATTGACAAAAGATGACAGTTTAACCATTGAACATACGTGCAATGACTTAATTGATGTTTCTAGATATTTGCTAAGCAGTGGATTTAGTTTTGTTATGCCTGGTGAATTTATCACAGACTATTTATAAAATGATTTTGGAAAAATTATAACAAAATTCTAGAGGGACATATTTTATAACAGTTCAAAATATTATTCAAAATTTTCACTAAGGTAAAAACTAAAACTACTTCTTAAATTAAATACCAAAGTCAAAGAATACAACTTCCAACTTTAATTTCTCAAAATGTGGACACCTGCTGGATGAAATGGAATGGTAAATAGTTGATAACTTGAAAGACCTTCAGAATAGGAGCTCTAAAGCCTACGTTTCCAACCAGGGGTCCATGAAACAATTTCATTGGGTCCAAAAGATTCTAAAGTACAAAAATTGTTAGGTTGGTTGTTGGAGCAAAAGCAACATAGAAACTAAGTGATGTACCTCTTTAAAATGGCATTTCTTTTGCATTTCGATTCAACCTACCTGTGTGAAAGTGGGTTTTCTGCATTCAGTCAGTTAAGTGCCATACGTGATACACGCTTGGGCGATCATATCTCGAAAGAGACATGACTGACTCAGCAGAACATTATCCCGCAGCAGGTTGCCATTACTTTCTGCGGTAGACTGGTTGCCGACCAAGGCTACAAAACCCAATCTGTCCTGTTATTTAACCCATAACTGGAAGGAAGAGACGGATTAATACCTTTCCCAAGGGTATTTGCGCGTAAGTGAATGCAAGGAATTCTACTGGAATTCGAACTCAGCTTCCCGATTTCTCGTTCCGAGCCGATATCCACTGCAACACGACACACATTTCTGCATTACACGCAATAAAAACAACATCAAGGAACAAGCTGTCTGTAGAAGATGACTTGAGGTGTGCACTGGCCTCTACTGAACCAAGGATTCATGAGCTGATTGCTCAAAATCAACCACAAAAGTCTCATTGAGAAATATAGAGTAAAGTATTTTTTTTTTCAATGAATTAAAAGTTTAATTCACATTTGTTTGGCGCTTAACGTTACATTTAGGAAAACATACAATCTATATTTCTAATTGAAACTCTAGACGTAGAATGATATATATATATATATATATATATATATATATATATATATATATATGGCAATTAAATCTTATAAATTCAAGTTACTGCTTTTTTTAATCACAAGATTAAACATTTAAATATTCTATGGTTACATGTAGATAAAAATTTAAAATTTAATTTTAAAATATAAAATGTGAATTAAAATATAAACTAAAAAATATTTAAAATAATAAAATGCAGACAGAAGAAATCAAAGGGGCGCAAATCATAAAATGTAAAAATTTAAGTATTGAAATATTACATTACATTAGCTTCACTTAAATAACTGTAATTTGTAAACTAATAATTAGATAAGGCCTACATTTATTATGATAACATATAATCTATATTTGAATTAAAATTCATTATTATTGTGGTGTTAAATAACATCATTTAGGATAACATAGAATCTATATTTCGAATTAAAATGTATCATAATTTCAGTGTTAAATTACGTTTAGGACAACATACAATCTATATTTCTAATTGAAATTCCTTATGAATGCGCAGTTAAAATACATTTAGGATAACATACAATCTATATTTTTAATTGAAATTCCTTATGAATTCGCTGTTAAATTACATTTAGGACAACATAAAATCTATATTTCTAATTGAAATTCCTTATGAATGCGCAGTTAAATTACATTTAGGATAACATACAATCTATATTCCTAATTGAAATTCCTTATGAATTCGCTGTTAAATTACATTTAGGACAACATAAAATCTATATTTCTAATTGAAATTCTTGATGAATGCGCTGTTAAATTACATTTAGGAGAACATACAATCTATATTTTTAATTGAAATTCCCTATGAATGGGCTGTTAAATTACATTTAGGATAACATACAATATATATTTTTCATTGAAATTCCTTATGAATTCGCTGTTAAATTACATTTAGGACAACATAAAATCTATATTTCTAATTGAAATTCTTGATGAATGCGCTGTTAAATTACATTTAGGACAACATACAATCTATATTTCTAATTGAAATTCCTTATGAATGGGCTGTTAAATTACATTTAGGATAACATACAATCTATATTTCTAATATTAAATTCCTTATGAATGCGCTGTAAAATTACATTTAGGATAACATACAATCTATATTTCTAATTGAAATTCCTTATGAATGGGCTGTTAAATTACATTTAGGATAACATAAAATCTATATTTCTAATTGAAAATCCTTATGAATGGGGTGTTAAATGACATTTAGGATAACATACAATCTATATTTTTAATTGAAATTCCTTATGAATGCGCCTTTAAATTACATTTAGGATAACATACAATCTATATTTCTAATATTAAATTCCTTATGAATGCGCTGTAAAATTACATTTAGGATAACATACAATCTATATTTCTAATTGAAATTCCTTATGAATGGGGTGTTAAATTACATTTAGGATAACATACAATCTATATTTCTAATTGAAATTCCTTATGAATGGGGTGTTAAATTACATTTAGGATAACATACAATCTATATTTCTAATTGAAATTCCTTATGAATGGGCTTTTAAATTACATTTAGGATAACATACAATCTATATTTCTAATTGAAATTCCTTATGAATGGGCTGTTAAATTACATTTAGGATAACATACAATCTATATTTCTAATTGAAATTCCTTATGAATGCGCTGTTAAAGTACATTTAGGATAACATACAATCTATATTTCTAATTGAAATTCCTTATGAATGGGGTGTTAAATTACATTTAGGATAACATACAATCTATATTTCTAATTGAAATTCCCTATGAATGGGCTGTTAAATTACATTTAGGATAACATACAATCTATATTTCTAATTGAAATTCCTTATGAATGGGCTGTTAAATTACTTTTAGGACAACATACAATCTATATTTTTAATTGAAATTCCTTATGAATGAGCTGTTAAATTTCATTTAGGACAACATACAATCTATATTTCTAATTGAAATTCCTTATGAATGCGCTGTTAAATTTCATTTAGGACAACATACAATCTAGATTTCTAATTGAAATTCCTTATGAATGCGCTGTTAAATTACATTTAGGACAACATACAATCTATATTTCTAATTGAAATTCCTTATGAATGCGCTGTTAAATTTCATTTAGGACAACATACAATCTATATTTCTAATTGAAATTCCTTATGAATGCGCTGTTAAATTTCATTTAGGACAACATACAATCTATATTTCTAATTGAAATTCCTTATGAATGCGCTGTTAAATTACATTTAGGACAACATACAATCTATATTTCTAATTGAAATTCCTTATGAATGCGCTGTTAAATTTCATTTAGGATAACATACAATCTATATTTCTAATTGAAATTCCTTATGAATTCGCTGTTAAATTACATTTAGGACAACATACAATCTATATTTCTAATTGAAATTCCTTATGAATGCGCTGTTAAATTTCATTTAGGACAACATACAATCTATATTTCTAATTGAAATTCCTTATGAATGCGCCTTTAAATTACATTTAGGATAACATACAATCTATATTTCTAATTGAAATACCTTATGAATGGGCTGTTAAATTACATTTAGGATAACATACAATCTATATTTCTAATTGAAATTCCCTATGAATGGGCTGTTAAATTACATTTAGGATAACATTCAATCTATATTTCTAATTGAAATTCCTTATGAATGGGCTGTTAAATTACATTTATGATAACATACTATCTATATTTTTAATTGAAATTCCTTATGAATTCGCTGTTAAATTACATTTAGGACAACATACAATCTATATTTCTAATTGAAATTCCTTATGAATGCGCAGTTAAATTAGATTTAGGATAACATAAAATCTATATTTTTAATTGAAATTCCCTATGAATGGGCTGTTAAATTACATTTAGGATAACATAAACTCTATATTTCTAATTGAAATTCCGTATGAATGCGCTGGTAAATTACATTTAAGATAACATAAAATCTATATTTCTAATTGAAATTCCCTATGAATGGGCTGTTAAATTACATTTAGGATAACATACAATCTATATTTCTAATTGAAATTCCTTATGAATGGGCTGTCAAATTACATTTAGGATAACATACGATCTATATTCGGAATTAAAATTCCTTATTACTGTAAAGTTAAATAACAATATTTTAGGATAAAATACAATCCATATTTCTAATTAAAATTCGTTATAATCGTTGTGTTAAATATTAACATTTACAATAACTTACAATCTACCGTTCTCTGTCTCTCTGTCTCTGTCTATGTCTTATTTATGTCTCTGTCCCTATATATATATATATATATATATATATATATATTATTCCTTTCTCTCTCTCTCTCTCTATATATATATATATATATTCCTCTCTCCCTCTCCCTCTCCCTCTCTCTCTCTCGATATATATATATATATATATATATATATATATATATATATATATATATATATATATACTGAGGAATGGTTGTCTTTTAAAAACAGTAGTTACTCACGCATCTACGCATCGTTCATTCAGTAATGAATGTGAACACTCTCGGCTACTGGCGTGTCTTTACATTGTATATAACTCGCTAAAGTCCGATACCCTTATCACTGTGGTGTTAAATGATAACATTTAAGATAACATACATTCTATATTTTAAATTAAAATTCGTTATTATTTTGTCATTAAATAACAATATTTAGAACAACATAAAATCTATATTTCTAATTGCTCAGAGATAGAATCACCGAATGAAATCAAGTCGGTCGTGTTTCAATCCCGGCTAGAAGCAATCGGATATCTAACTGTTCTGATGAGATGTGATACACCGAAACAGATCTGTCTGCGGATGACGATAGATAGATAGATAGATAGATAGATAGATAGATAGATAGATACAGAGAGAGAAGCATTAAAGAGAATTGAACAAATAGACCTAAATAGAAAATGGTGTAAAACCAGAATGCTTTATTTCATCCGAATTATACAACCCTTAGAATGAGGCAACAGTAAAAATATTGCAAGTTTTATTAATGATCAACAATAGAAGAGATCAGCGCCTTTCTCAAATGAACGCAACGGAATCGGCCGGGATTGAACTCGGTTCGCAAACATATAGTGCTTCAGGAACGATGAGTCCTTTGTAAATGATAGTGCATGGTTTCTCGTTGCCTTTTTAACTCTTCTGAATTCAAATTTCTCTTTCTCTCAAGAAGACTGTATTACGTCAATCTTTCAGTTAGGATTTTCTGTTTACCTTTAAAATCATCATTCGAATTTTTATCTTTCACTCGAACTCTGAACACTGACGATTAATTAATACGGCTGTAACTTGATTATTAAAGTTAAGAATAGCTAATCAGTGATTAAATGAATGACCACTTAGAAGTATTTTAATTTTACGTCAAAATGATAATTGAGCTGTAGTATTGGTTGGAACAAATCCGGTTTTTTGGCATGTATGAGTTCAATTCCTGAATCTGGTAGTGGTGAAAGGCACATACACTTGTTTCATGGGAAAGAACAAGAACGAGACACAAACGTGATTTAACTTGATGAGTATTAACTCATGTGAATTATCTCTCTAAGAAATGAAAGGTAAAATGAGAACAATCCCCCCTTGTGGATTAAATAAAATTTTCCTTTCGAGGCCTTAACCCTCTAGGGCCATTCGTATCATATTTGATACAGTATGAAAACAAGCCTTGAAAGAAATATTTTCCTGAAAAATTTTTTAAGAGAAATATTTTATAAATTTCAAATGAAAGCAGTACTGACTGCTCAGTCAATGAATACCAAATGTTTCCTTATAGAGAAATACCAAATGTTTCCTTATAGGGAAATACTGTATCAAATATGATACGAATGGCCCTAGAGGGTTAAGGCTTCCACTGGGCATAAAGTGGGTGATCGGTTTTCTATTGTCATGAAGTAATAAACTGATCCCCCACTAATTACTAGAGGGTTAAGAAGATTAACAGGTAAAACGACAGACAAAAGGCCTGAGAGTACAACAACCGATATGCTGGGAGCATGCTAAACACGCTTGTCGGAATAAGGTATATTATAGTTGTGACCTCATACAAAGTTATGTAGTAAATAGTAAATAAGCAGGAAGCTGTGGAGTGCCATCATCGCCATCGTCCTTGAGGTATTTTTAAATGTGAAAGACTGTCGTGAGTGGCGGGAGAGAACAGAAAATAGAAAATCAGGTTTGTAAGAAAAGCAAGAGAAAAACATGTTTGCAACGAGATTATTTGACTATAAAGAATCAATTAAGTCGAAAAGGTAAAGAGAGAGAGAGAGAGAGAGAGAGAGAGAGAGAGAGAAGGAAGGAAGGAAAGAAGGAAGCAAGAAAGGAAGGGAAAAAGAAGTACGAAAAATGAAGGAAAGAAAGAAGGAATTGCAAAAAAATGCAAAGAAAGAAAGAAAGAAAGAAAGAAAGAAAAGACGAAAGAGAAGGAATGAATAATAATAGAATAAAAAGGGGAAAATAAGAAAGGAAAGAGAAAGGGAGGGGGAAAATGAACGAACTAGTGAACAAATGAACGAAGAGAGGAAAGAAGGAAAGAAGGAAGATGAAAGAAATGGAGGAAAGAAGAAAGGAAGGAAAAAAGGAAAGAAGTACGAAAAGAATAAAGGAAGGAAAGAAAGAAAGAAAGAAAGAAGGACAGAAAGAAAGAGATAAAGAAGAGAGGAATGATGAAAAGAAAAAAGAATAACAAACAGAAGGAAGGAAGGAAGGAAGGAAGGAAGGAAGGAAGGAAGGAAGGAATATACAAAGAAAGTAAGGATACAAAAGAAAAAATACAAGGAAGGAAGGAAGGAAGGAAGGAAGGAAGGAAGGAAGGAAGGAATATACAAAGAAAGTAAGGATACAAAAGAAGAAATATAAGGAAGGAAGGAAGGAAGGAAGGAAGGAAGGAAGAGAGGAAAGAACGCAGAAATGAAGGAAGAAAGAAAGAAGTACAAAATGAAGGAAGGAAGGAAGAAAGAAGAAATATAGAAAGGAAGTGAAAAAACAACAGAGGAAAGAAGGAAGGAAGGAAGGAAGGAAGGAAGGAAGGAAGGAAGGAAGGAAGGAAGGAAAGCAGATATGAAAGAAGAAAGAAAGAAGTACGAAACCTTTAAAGGAGCGAACGAATGAAAAAGAAAGAAAGAAAGAAAGAAGAGAGAAATGATGAAAGGAAAAAAGAATTGTTAAAAAGAAGGAAGTAAGGAAGGAAATACAAAATAAAGGAAGGAAGGAAGGAAGGAAGGAAGGAAGGAAGGAAGGAATACTCGGTAAAGAAGAGAGAGTGTGAATGATAAATAACAAGAAATACCAAAGCTCTGTGCCAGGGAAGTAATAGAAGCGGGAATAATGGTAGATGGCGCAACGCAACACTAAAAGCCGAGTGTAAGGGAAGGAGACACGAAATAAAAAGAACAAAAGCAACAAGAAATGAACTGATGTATGCGTGTGAGAAAAATAAAAAGAATGAGAGTTTGATGAAGATTACATTGCCGAAAGAAACTGGAAAATGTTACGGCGGGACAGAAATGGCGGGTGGGGGGTGATAACGCAATTGAATGTGAGTGACGGTTGGCAATGGTGATGTGACAGTGTTTAGGGTAAATTGTATCGGGTTGTGTTGCTGACAGAGCGGCGGAACTGTCACCATAGGAATAGGAACTTGTCTGCAGTGAGATGGGGAAGACGAAACGTAATACTGTGTTGGAAGACAATCGCGTCAGCATGCCTGCGTGGCGTGCTGCTAGCTGAGGCAGATGTCGTTCTTGCAACAAGGCGAGAGAAGCGTGTAAAAAAAGAATTAGACAACGCGTACCTGCGTCCAATGTACGACTCTCGCCTTAACCCATGACTTAAATGAAAAAAAAAAAAAATTCCGTCTTTCAGGCCTACTTATTGGCTGGGATAGTCAAGCATTTGTCCCCAGGATATGAAACTGTGATTATATCTATCTATCTATCTATCTATCTATCTATCTATCTATCTATCTATCTATCTATCTATCTATCCCAGTCTTTTGATAATCTATCTATCTATCTATCTATCTATCTATCTATCTATCTATGTCAGTGTTTATATACAAACACACGTATATATATATATATATATATATATATATATATATATATATATATACGTGTGTGTGTATGTGTGTGTGTGTCTCTATGTGTGTAGCTAAGTAGTTATCAGTTTGTTCTGGCCAGGATCGAAACTCGACCGATTTAGTATCAATCGGGTCTCTACTCCCTAAGCCATAGAATGAGAGAATGGAAATTTTAGCGTGTTATATATAAGTGGTGTATACACGCGCCAGTCACCGAAAGAAATCAATTCAGAGCTTAAGAGTAACAAATATATATATATATATATATATATATATATATATATATATATATATATATACGATAAAGTATAATTTTAAGATATGGTATATCTATGGGTTAAAGTGCTCAATATTAAGAATAGAGTCTATGTAAAAATAACGATTGCGTTTATGCAGGAAACACATTGTCACCGCTTGATATTGACTTCAGTGTCCACTTATTTATATATATATATATATATAGAGAGAGAGAGAGAGAGAGAGAGAGCTCTTCTGTCTGAATTCAGAAAGTCTGATAGATTTGATAAAATCAAATCGGCCGTTGATCATGAAAATGACCTAATATCCTGCTGTGAACTTGGGCATGAAATGGTTTCCTCATTTTACTATGACTGAAATGAATACTGCTCTCTGTTAATGATCCTTAATAATTTTCTTTTTACCATCAATCAAAAGGACTAATGTGTAATATTTGTGTTTTTGTTCTGTTTTTAGCTACTAAATGTCTATCCTTTGCTTTTTATTCAAATTACTGTAAAAAAAGAAAATTACAATTTAATAAACTGTACCAAATTTTCAGTTTTCTTTGTGGAGAACTTTGTAGAACGAGTTTATTAAATCTATTTCTAAGTTTGCTGCTAGAAAAATCGGTCCCCCTGTGCCGTTCTAGACAATGTTCTTACGGGTCTACCGGCCTTGCTACTGATGTTGGATTGGGCACAAATCCATTTTATAGTAGGCACTTCGGCCCTTTTCCCGTAGATCCTGCAGCAGTCTGGGTCGTGCACCTGTCTATTTTCCCCATACGAGGCAGAGAGTCTGACAAGATAGACATATCATTGGAAATCTGGCTCACCATAATCTATGTTGCACATTTATAAGTCTACCATTCTTCCGTGCATAAAATATTGTTGCCATATCTAGACTGGTGCTTTTGCTATGTGTCCACAGATTCTTGTACAATCTCCAGCAAAAAAAAACTCCATTGTTACGTATTTTTTCTTTGTCTCTTTTTTAAGTATTTTCACTATAATTGTTCTGATGACCTTTCCTCGTTGGTAGCTCACCTTCACGAATTACTCGCAAATACTCTTCTTCATTCAGCTAGGGGGTTAAACATCAGAACAGATTGGGTTCTATAGCCTTGGTTGTCAACCAGTCTACAGCAGAAGGAAATGGCAACCTACTGCGGGGAAATCTTCTGCATTGTCAGTTATGGATCGAAAGAGACGTGATCGCCCAAGCGTGTAGCCGTATGGTACTTAACTGATTGATTAGAGTGGCAGTTTGGTCTCATAGTTTCAATGTTGAATTTCCTGATTCTAAACATGAGTTCCATGCTAATAACTTCTCCTTCCGCACTTTTCACTTGTGGAATTTCTTTCTAGGTTCCTACGTCACTGACAAATAATATTTAAATGCAATGTAAACCATCGTGATCTGTACACGTGAACACATTTTGTTATTCCTCTCTGTTTCTTTCGTCCAATATAGATATTTCGGACGTTGAATTATATATTCAAATTGAATTGTGATATGGGCAAGTTATTGACGGATGTGCGTTGTGGTGCAGTGGATGTCGGCTCGGAAAGAGAAATCGGTGAGCCGAGTTCGAATTCCAGTTTAATGCCCTGCATTCACTTACGTTGGATATAACCTCACTGGGAAGTTAGTGTTAGATCAGCTGCTAAACTGGTTAAGACTTTTGTAGGTATGCCTGTATTTTTTTTTTTTTTTATAAGCGTTTCACCCCGAGCAAGGCATGTCACTGCCACTACTGTGCAGGGGGCTACGTAGAGTGGAGAAAGGATGATTAAATATAGGAAATGACAGAGGGTGGGTGATAGGCGGGTAAGGATACCGAGAATGAGGGTTGGGTAGATGAAAGTGTTGTGAGAATAGTTGGGAGTTAGTGTGATAGGAGGTGTCTATTGACCCTACATTTAAACACCTGGAGATTGTAACTGTCGGGAAAGCAGACTTGTGGAAGGGAGTTCCACAGGCGGGAAGCGCGAGAAAAGAAGCTGTTGGAGTAGAATTTACGGTTACATCTTATTTGTTTAACTGTAAAAGGGTGGGACCTAGTTGCTAATCTAGTATCTCGTGTAAATTCGTGCTTAGGCGGCACCAGTGATCTAAGCTCATCGGAGCAGAAGCCATGAAAGTACTTGTAGAAGAGGCACAGGGAAGCCACATCACGCCGGTGTGAGAGCGGCTGCAGCCGGTCTGCCAAGTGTATATATTATTGGCACAGATGCTTATAAATGATCAGAGTATATTCTTATATCATTTATCTTAATCTGAGAAATGATCATGTTCTGAAAGAGAATCATCAGCTACCTCAAAAGAGAGTGTTTTGTGTGCAATCTCCTGATAAGTCATTACCAAAAAGTAGTTAGCAAAAATCTACTTCAAGGACTCGACTTATGACCATATCACGTTGAATACACTGGTTCTCGCTCGGTCATTCGAAGTTAAGCAACGTTGAGCCTGGTCAGTACTAAGATGAGTGACTGCTTTGGAGTACCAAGTGCTGTAAGCATTTAGTGACGGATGTGCGTTGTGTTGCAGTGGATGTCGGCTCGGAAAGAGAAATCGGTGAGCCGAGTTCGAATTCCAGTTTAATGCTCTGCATTCACTTACGCGCTGGTAACCTTGGGAAAGGTATTAATCCGTCCCTTCCCTCCAGTTATGCGTTAAATAACAGGGTAGGACTTGGGACCCTGCCCTTAAACAAATCCCAATGAGACTTTCTCCGTCGGGGAGGAAGACGACTCAACTCGACTAGGGTGAATGCGGCTTACATACATACATACATACATACATACATACATGGGCAAGTTAGAATCCATCCATTAGGGCAGATGTAGAGACTGTCGGAAGCCGTCTATCGAGATGCAGATATGGAAAGTGAGAATGATAGTCGCAGTATTCAACGTGGTATGACCGTAAGCAGATGGGTATGATTCAGCTGAAAGGCACTTTTCCATCAGAGAACAAGAACTCCAAGAAAAAGTGCCTTTCAGCTGAACCACACCCATCTGCTTACGGTCATACCACGTTGAATGCACCGGTTCTCGTTCGATCACCGAAGTTAAGCAATGTTGAGCCTGGTCAATACTTAGATGGGTGACCGCTTGGGAATACCAGGTGCCATAAGCGTTTATTGATGGATGTGCGTTGTGGTACAGTGGATATCAGCTCGGAAAGAGAAATCGGTGAGCCGAGTTCGAATTCCAGTTGAATGCCCTGCATTTCACTTACGCGCTGGTACCCTTGGGAAAGGTATTATTCCGTCCCTTCCCTCCAGTTATGTGTTAAATAATAAGGGTAGGACTTGGGCCCCTGCCCTTAAATGAAGCTTTCTCCATTGGAAAGGAAGCCGGCTCAACCCGACTAGGCTGAATGCAGCTTGCATATATACCCATCTAAGATGAAGCCAAAAAGACAGGGACCTGTATATAGAAAACAAGAATCGTGTTTTCTGTTCTCGCTGTAGCGATATTTCACCTTCGGTCCCTTTCTTGAACATTTTTTATAGGTTTCATCCCATGCAAGGTAGGAAAGACCCTAAGTGGTTACTGGGTGTGAAAAAAGAAATTAGGAGGACAGTACATAGCGATTGACATTGCATTTAAATTTTTGCAGATTAAAGTCTGGAAAGCATTAATCGGGAAGGAAGTCCTTCAAGCAAGAAGTATAAGAAAATAAACTATTAGCATAACCGACTCAGCTGTAAATTGATAAGACCTCGTCGCCAGACTAGTCAGTTAGTTAAATGAAACACGCTTTGGGCGATCATGTCTCTTTTGAGGCATGATCACCCAAAGCATGTTTCACCTGTTTGACTGGACAGAAAATTATCCCGTAGTAGGTTGCCATTGCTTTCTGTGCTAGACTGGTTGCCAGCCAAGGCTACAAAATCCAATCTGTTTCTGCCATTTAACTCATAGCTGGAGCGAGAAGAGATAGATTATATTATAATATTATATTAAGTATAATTAGTAAGGGATCAGTATATTACTTCATAACAAAAAAAAACTTGTCCCCCACTTTATTCCCAGTAGAAGCCTTAATCATGTTTCCAACTATTATATTCAGTCAGTCAGTTAAGAGCCATACGTGATACACGCTTCTGGCGATCATGTCTCGAAAGAGACATGACTGACTGGGCAGAAGATTATCCCGCAGTAGGTTGCTATTGCTTTCTGCGGTAGACTGGTTACTGACTAAGGCTATAGAACCCAATCTGTCCTGCTATTTGACTCATATCTCGATGGGGAAGAGATGTATTTTATTAATAAGTAGTAATAAATGGGGGATCAGTTTATTATTTCAAAACAATATAAAACTGATACCCAACTTTATGACCAGTAGAAGCCTTAATCATGTTTCCAAATATTATATTCAGTCAGTCAGTTAAGGGCCATACGTGATACACGCTTCTGACGATCATGTCTCGAAAGAGACATGATTGACTGGGCAGAAGATTATCCCGCAGTAGGTTGCCATTGCTTTCTGTGGTAGAATGGTTGCCAGCCAAGGCTATAGAATTCAATCTGTACTGTTATTTAACCCATAACTGGAGGAAAAAGATGGATTAATACTTTTGCCCGTATGTGAATGAAAGTGAATGCAAGTATTTGTCGTTCCGAGCCAATATCCACTGTACCACATCCAAGACAGACGAGTAATAATAATAATAATAAATCATCCATTACACCCAATGGTGTGTAGGGCAGCATTTATTATGGGGCAAGGTTGTTAGCCCTGCACCCAACCCCCTAAACCTGGAGGAAGGTGATTTTCTAAGTGTAGCTTAGACGTAACACACGGCCGAAAGTAAGGGACACCCAGTGAGTATCGAATGTAATGATTCAAGCGAGACAAGCTTGCTAACCATTACACCACTGCTAGGTGCCCAAGATAGACTATTACTGCGATTAAATTCAAAGAGTCTAGGCACCATAACGAATAGCTCATTCGAACAATTACCATGAAAGTATTTATTAAAAAAAGACACAGAGTGGAAATTTTACAAATGGTAGGAAAGTGACTGAAGCCGAGCTGCCGTATCAGGACTGACAATATTGCTGATTCTTCTTTGGATTTTATAAAAAAAAATGCTCAAGGTAAATAACAGAGGCACCTGACCATATGTGGCTGCAATATTCGAAGCATGGAAGAATTGTAGACTTATAGAGTTTTAAGTTATATTCTGGTGAGAAAATTGTTCCGTACGACACAATGAACCGACTTTCTTGATAGCTGACCTAGCAATGAATTCAATATAGTTTTTCAATTTTATGTCAGCTGAGGACGTTAGCCCGATAAAAGACCACAATGATAAGAGAACTAATTTTAAAATCTGTCGAATATTGTACATATCTAAAAATGAGATAAATTCTACTGAAAAGTTTGTGTAGTTGAAGCAAGAGCCGTCTTGAATAAAATGGATGTCATTTGATCAGACAACCTGAAACGGAGATTTTTTTTTGAGCCACTGTATATGTTGCGGTTTTAATGTACGGTGCCACTTATTGAATATTAATTAAAACTTGGGTTCACCTGGCTATAATAATGCCCCCGAAAGGTAGCCAGATGCGCCCGGGAACACATATGCACCTTAAAGGTAGCCAGGTGTGCTCGGGAACAATTATGCACCTTAAAGGTAGCCAGACGTGCCCGGGAACACATATGCACCTTAAAGGTAGCCAGGTGTGCTCGGGAACAGATATGCACCTTAAAGGTAGCCAGATGCGCCCGGGAACACATATGCACCTTAAAGGTAGCCAGATGTGCCCGGGAACACATATGCACCTTAAAGGTAACCAGGTGTGCTCGGGAACAATTATTCACCCTGAAAGGTAGCCAGGTGTACCCGGAAACACATATACACCTTAAAAGGTAGCAGTGATGATTGGCGTAATAGACTCGTGAATGTCCAAGCTAGCTTGATCGAATAATAATAATGTAGAGCTACATTTGGACGAATCTGAAGAGTGTCTTAAAGGTTGGACTCTACCTCGAAATAGTCAACCAATTCGATGAACATAATGTGAGAGGTGAAGTAATGGTTTGAGCTTACAAACGGGAATCGAAACAGATCGTTAGTTGCCTAGTCGCCGAAAAAAAAAAAAATTAAAAAAACATTTTACAGTCGTAAAATGTCTGCGGGACCAACATTTTTACGATTACCTTCCGGGAAATTTACCTCGCTGTTCTGAATTTGCTTTGTTGGTCCGACATTTTTTTTTTTTTCATTTTTTTTTTACCTCTTTAAATGTTTCTACATCCTATTTTCCATCCATTTCTGCCTTTGCTGATTTGCCGCCCATCCTGTTTTGTCGCCTGCTTATCTCTAATTTGTTCAATTCATTGCGCCATATCAAACGACAGATACTGTAAATTAAACTCCGATTGTCGGTGGATATCTTTCTAGTAATTATTGATTTTGTAATCGAGCTGAATTTCAACATGTGGCGATGTCAAATTGTAAAAACATTTGTTCTGCGTTGTGGCGGTTTTCGACATAATCGTTAAAATTCGCGCGTCATTGTTTTTGCTTTTTTTTTTGCTTTTTTTTCCCGCCAACATTTAACGATCGCGAATAGGCAAATTAATAAACACTAGTCTTGACCATTTCAAGAAGAGACAGAATTTTGAGACCGGCATTTCGAGTTAGGCTAGATCTCCTTAAGATAAACATAAAGCAAATTTTGATTGTCAGTATATTGAACTTTCAGGAATCTATCTATCTCTCTATCTTATTCTGTTCATATCTATCTATCTATCTATCTATCTATCTATCTATCTATCTTATTCTATTCATATCTATCTATCTATCTATCTATCTATCTATCTATCTATCTATCTATTCTTGTTCATATCTATCTATCTATCTTATTCTGTTCTATATCTATCTATCTATCTATCTATCTATCTATCTTATTCTGTTCATATCTATCTATCTATCTATCTATCTATCTATCTATCTATTCTTATTCTGTTCATATCTATCTATCTATCTTATTCTGTTCATATCTATCTATCTATCTTATTTTGTTCAAATCTATCTATCTATCTATCTATCTATCTATCTAAGTCTGACCTATGTATGTATGTATGTATGTATGTATGTATGT
This sequence comes from Ascarosepion bandense, assembly GCA_037127315.1. Lineage (NCBI taxonomy): Eukaryota > Metazoa > Mollusca > Cephalopoda > Sepiida > Sepiidae > Ascarosepion > Ascarosepion bandense. Next base: position 4,586,053 of record JBBBDQ010000532.1, on the reverse strand, counting down.
ATTTATCTAGCTATCTAGCTATCGAAGTTTGACCGTATCTATCTATCTTATTCTGTTCATATCTATCTATCTATCTATCTATCTATCTATCTATCTATCTACCTATCTATCTCATTCTATTCATATCTATTGATCTATCTCAGTATGACTCGTATCTATTTATCGACATTAATTTCTATCGGAAATCATTTTATATTATTTCTGTCCCATAGTCAATGTTGCATTTTGAGTATGCAATGTGTAAGCTAATATTATAACATTTATGGGATGGAGGTATATTTTTATCTATCGTGTATTGAATACTACTGTCACATCTGGTCGGGCGACTCTGCTTTTCATCTCGGGGTCCTCGAAAATATCCAAAGGAGAATCTGCAATATAATCCATCCCAATCTGGCAGCTCGACTTCAATCACTCTCTTACCGATGAGATGTGGCTTCCCCCTGTCGCTTCTACAAATAATTTTCACGGCTTCTGCTTCAACGAGCTTAACTCCCTGATGCCGACTCTGCTCGAAATTACTCGAGCTACTAGACTGGTAAATAGGTCCTACCGTTTTACAGTGAAAACAATAAAATATAACCGCAACTTCTGCACTAGAAGCTTCTTTTCTCACACCTCCCACTTGTGGAATTCTCTTCCCTATATTTGCTTCCCTGATAGCTACAATCTCGAAGAGTTTAAATGCAACTTCAATTGACATCTGCAAGAGATTTCCTATCTTTCGAAATATATTTTGGCATGAAATACCCTCCCAAACAGTTGATAAGCCATAAAAAGGAACTTTGGATCCGGAGGTGGCTCCACAAACCAAAAGTCTAGATGCGCAGAATCCGGAGCAATGCTTACATTGAAATTTGGGATCAATGCCAAAAATTGCACGTATCACCCTTCTCTAGCTCCTTTGGTCCTATCTGGCAACAGTAGAGGTCAGTTTTTATTGCGTCTTTGTACCGTTTTGTTGGTCAGCCTTCATGTCAGCTCTCCATACAACAGGCGTTTGGGAATGCGTATTTGCCTCAGTAAAATGACACGGCAAGTCCATTCTGTTTGTAATAATTGCGATTAAAACATATATATATATTCACTTGGAAATTCGTAGTTTTATTTAAAATATAGAAATACTTGTCATTACGTTTTAGATGAGTTAGTATTTACTTATTTACACAGTTTGGACGATTGTACTTATCTTTACAGCTATGTTTGCTATGTTGCGGCCGTTGTACGCTCCGGTCTTCTTCAGGTGCTAGGGATTTTGTACCAAACCTTTTATTTCGATCACTTGGGCATATAATTCTCATTCTATGTGCGATGCCACTTCCAGATGCCATGTAGTTATCTCCCTTTAACTTAACTCTCTAAGCTATTTCCTTTTCATTTTAAATGAAAAGCGGACATTGGAAGTCGATGGTTTTAGACAACGCCTAATTAGTAAGGAGATGCTCTTCTATGTGATTTATTTTTACGCCGGGCTTCTTCGAGGGCTGGAGACAATGGCCATGTCAAAGCGATCCATTGTGATCACTCCAATCCAGCTACTTTGGTCTGATGTGGCAACAGTGGAGGTCAGTTTCAATTGCGTCTTTCTACCGTTTCTTTTGTCAGCATTCATGTCATCTGCCACATAGCAATTCTCTATACAACAGGCGTTCAGGTATAGGATTCTGCACCATACTAATGACGTAGAATATTATAATAAAGCGAACAGGGTACGATATATGCGGTATATCGTTGCATTCACTTACGAACAAATAGCTATGGGAAAGGTACTAATCCATCGCTTCTCCCTCCAGCTATGGGTTGAATAGCAAGACAGATTGGGTTCTATAACCTTTCCAAACAATCTACTTTAAAAAGAAAGGCGCCAGGATTGTGGTGACCAATTGACATCAAAGTTTTGAGAGATAATGCGACTCAGGAACTTCTCATTCAATAAAGCTAAATGCATTTCTGTTTGAACGTCCATCTTCCTAATAGGCTTCGATAACTTTAACACGTTGTTCGAATTGTTCATCTTATCATGGTTGAAATCGCCAAAGCCTAAAGTTGGTAAATCTGAAAGAAATTGAAAACAAAATCATTAGATTAACATTTAAAATCATTTAATTCACATTTAAAATCGGTTCATGTTATCGGAACATCCTCTAAATTTAACCATCGAAAAACAGACTCTGTATTATCGCTTGTTATAATAAACGGTGGGATATTAACATCCATGATTTGAACAGATTTACGGTTACTTCACATTGATTCATCGGATCCTGTAGGATCAACGAAGGTAAGCAACGTAGAACCTGGTCAGCTTTGATGTTTTCTTTCACATAGCAACTCCTCATACATGCGGATGACATGGCCATTCTGTTTGCAATAATTGTGATTAAAAACATATTTTTTCACTTGAAAGTTAGTTGTTTTATCTAATCTAAACTTATTTATGAATGGAACTTTGTCTCTATGTGTGTGTCTGTGTGTAGACTCCGAAACGGCTGAACCAATTTTCTTGAAAATTTACACAATTGTACTATAAGCGTCTGCGAGTGTTCTTAACTAGGTTTTGTGTCGAGGTACCCCCGATAAATATCGAAAATCGATAATCGAAAAAATAGGTTTATAGAAGGAGTGGTCCGATTTTAATCAAATTTCATACACTCATAAACAAAGACATAAGAAACGATATTCAGAAGTTTCAAGGTTGCAGTTCTTACAATAGTGCAGAAAATCGATAATATCTACATAAAAGTCAAGATGTTTATGTGTGTGTCTGTTTATCTGCCAGTATATCTGTATTTTTTCAGCCCTTTTATTTTAGTTTCTACTTCGGGTTTGGCTCTAAGTAGATATAATTGTAGTTCTTAGTCTCAGCCATGATACCATTTACTCAGAGGACTAATTTAGCCTTCAAAATTCAGTTTACGACAAAAAATATTTATTTGATATCGATACCAGGAAATCAAACTTTGACTTAAACATCCATTCATTTTTCTTTCAGTCTACGGTTTCGTTTTAACTGGAAACAACGATTGCTTTTTAGTCTTTCGTGCCAAAGTGTCTGAGCTCCAGGACCATGGATTAGTTTTAAAGTTTTCATTACACCCGAGCAACGCCGGGCTGTGCTGCTAGTTTATTATATAGAACATTTTGCTAACATCGGTTACTTACTAATAATTTTGTAGACTTATGTAATACAATTTTACATAATTTTCGTCTCAATCTGTTTATATCTTATGTATGCGTTAACACCCTCTTGTTTTCGCGAAAAACGTCCATGAGGAGGTGTTTTTTAAATTGATAAAACAGCAAACATACACGGCTCTCTCTTTCTCTCTCTCTCTCTCTCTATCTATCTCTTTCTCTCTCTCTCCCTCTCTCTCTTTCTCTTTCTCTTTCTTTCTTCCAGATTTCGTCGCATGTAGGTAATGTGTCCCTCGCTGGAGCACGTTTGTTTCCTTGGTACACTGTTTGATATCGCACACGCATATACACACATGTGTGTATGACACTCACTGGTTTCACACACACACATAGACTCGTACATTCTCATAGCTAATTTCGAAATTCCTTTTCTTTGATTTCAATTGAGTCAGTCAGTTAAGTGCCATACGAGATACACGCTTGAGCGATCATGTCTCGACTGACTGAACAGAAGATTTTCCAGCAGTAAGTTGTCATTACTTTCTGTGGTAAACCGGTTGCCAATCAAGGCTACAGAATCCAATCTACCCTGCTATTTAACCCATAGCTAGAGGGAAAAAAGTCGGATTAATACATATACAAAGAATATTTTACAGGCCGTTTCTATGTGTTAAAAGTCTGAAATACAAAAAAAAGAAATTTATTCCAGATGTAAAAAACAATTTAAAACTTTTGATATTGATGCTAAGGACAGAAAACACTGACAGAAAATCGATCTGTGAGAAGAAAAAATGGTAAGCGACGGCTGCCAGACGTTCGAGGAAAGAAAATTTGATGGAGCAATCTTAAAACTGAAACGGGCTGCTTCGAAACCAGAAAAAAAGAACTCAATCCCAGATAACTTTCTGTCGCTTGTATGGTGGAAAGCCAGAATTCCTAGTCGTCAAAGATCTCGTAACGGTCATCAATCCGAAACTTTCTACGTTGACAACTATTCGCAATGATTTATGGGAAATTTGACAGACCTTTGACAAAGTATGTAGGCGAGTAGCAAGTTTGAAAAGACGGTGAATGAAGAACGGTTAAATTCGAAGATTATGCGTAAGTGCTTAACTTTGCGAGAGATATAGGAGAGGCTGCAGAAGCAAATCGGGCAATTTTGAAGAGCTTTCAGGTTTACAAACTTCTTTGTGCCTTGTCCTTTCAGAACGTAGGCGATCATGGCCTTCCACGTCTCCCTATCCCTGGTCGCTCTTAGCACGCTTTCCCCTCTAACATCTCGCTGCCCCCGTTCTGTCATCCACCTACTCAAGCCCATAAATCTAGAATATTAATGTATAGAAAATAGCATAGCCATAAAATGAGGGATCAGTTTATATATTGATTGTAATAAAGAATTGATCCCCTATTTTATACCCACATTATAATCTCTTATAAACAGTTTGCAAATATCTTCTTCTATGTGCCTTGTCCTTTCAGGACGTAGGTGATCATGTCCTTCCACGTTTCCCTATCCCTGGTGGCTCTTAGCAGGCTTTCCCCTGTAACATCTCGCAGCCTCCGTTCTGTCATCCAACTTCTCAAGCCGATAAATCTAGAATATAAATGTATAGAAAATAGCATGGCCACAAAATGAAGGATCAGTTTATATATTGATTATAATAAAGAATTGATCCCCCATTTTATACCCACATTATAATTTCTTATAAACAGATTGCATATATCTTTTTCATCTATGTGCCTTGTCCTTTCAGAACGTAGGTGATCATGGCCTTCCACGTCTCCCTATCCCTGGTGGCTCTTAGCACGCTTTCTCCTGTAACGTCTCGCAGCCCCCGTTCTGTCACCCACCTGCTCAGGCCCTTCAAATATGTTATCCGCTGCTTTCCTCTGTCTCTTTTTCCCTCTATCTGGCCTGTTAGTATCAGGCTCTTCTTATTGCATGTCCCAGGAACTTTAGTTGTCTCTTCCTGATACGCAGTATTAATTTCCTTTTCGTTTCCATGGCGACCACTCAATCAAAAAGTGAAAAGATAGCTCTGTTCTTAAAAGATATGACACTATCTATCTATCTATCTATCTATCTATCTATCTATCTATCTATCTATCTATCTATCTATCTATCTATCTAAGCCTTTTCATATCTACCTATAGCACCTTGACGTGGTGTAATGGTTAGCAAGCTTGACTCGATAAGACAATTACGACTGAATAGTTAGTTCAATCCACACTGGGTGCCCCATGCTTTTGGCCTTGTGCCACATCTAAGCGGCGCTCAGAAAATCAGCGTTCTATCTATCTATCTATCTATCTATCGCAGTTTGTTCATACCCCCCCCTTCTCTCTCTCTCTCTCTCTCTCTCTCTCTCTCTCTCTCTCTCTCTCTACGCTCTCACACCCTGATTGAGCTCTCTGGAAGAATGGTAGACTTTGAAAAACAATAGCTACTCTGGCGTGTATGCATCGCTCATTCAGTAATGGATTAGAGCACTCTGGCTATTGGGCGGGTATAATGATAATATACACGCTAAAAATCTGCCTTCTTCCACCGAACGCCTAAAGCCCAGAGGGAGAATCGCTGACTGACGCCAATTCGGTTAGGTTTCAATCCTGGGTTAAAAGCAATCGGAGTCTAACCGTACTGATGAGCTGTGATACAGCGAAACAGATCTGTCTGCAGATGACTATATATATATATATATATATATATATATATATATATATATATAGTAAATTATTATAAGTAAAATGTTTGTCACATAGCTGATTGATGTTATTTTCAGCATTCCGACTCCGGAGTTTTGTAGACGTAACTGCCCGTCCACCGTTCTGGGTTTATCAGTACTTTGCTATATATATATATATAAGAAAAAGTGCGAGAAGCAGTGAACGTTTTGTTTAGAGTGTAGATTTATTGTTGCTATTATTGTTAATATTACTTGTTTTTTGTATGATATATTAAGTGTCCATAATGGTATTTGTGTCGCTACACGTGTTTCAAGTCTAAAATGAACTGTCTTCAGGCGAATAAACTTGTGACTTCATATATCGAGATTCGTTTGTTTTTCTGAAGCCAAGGTATCGTGTATAAATAGATAAGTCAAGTGGAAAACCCCCAACACGCACTCACGCATATGAACTTTCTGACCTACTCACCTCTTGACTTATCTATTTATCAGAATCAGGTTTATGTTTTTAGAATCAGGTTTATTTTTTTCAGATTCGAAATTTTTACCATTTGCGACCACCATACTTTCTTTACTTTTCTTTTTATCGTCGATAGTAACATCCTTCTATTTTTTTTTTTTTTTTTGCTTTGTTTTTGTTTATTATTTCTTTATCTGAACAGGTTCTATTTAACGGACTTTATTTTGCAAATTAGGTAAAAAGGTAGTTTTCTTCGATTTGAGTTCAGCATATATAAGGCTTATGGCCTATCACGTTCATTACACCGGTTCTCGTTCGATCACCGAAGTTAAGCAACATTGAGCCTGGTCAGTACTTAGATGGGTGACCGCTTGGGAATACCAGGTGCTGTAAGCGTATAGTGACGGATGTGCGTTGTGGTGCAGTGGATATCGGCTCGGAAAGAGAAATCGGTGAGCCGAGTTCGAATTCCAGTTGAATACCCTGCATTCACTTAAGCACTGGTACCCTTGGGAAAGGTATTAATCCGTCCATTCCCTCCAGTCATGGGTTAAATAACAAGAGTAGGACTTGGAGGACCCTGCTCTTAACAAATCCCAATGAATCGTGAAAAGAAAAATATTGTAAAAATAAAATAACCTTACCCAAAATCATTGGTTATGACCTTAAATGATCCCATAAGTATTGATAGGTCGTTAAGCCTCAAAAACAAACAAACAAACAAATCAGCAGATATATTTGCACGGAAATAAGGATGTTTTGGAAAGATGTGACGTGGTAAAGCCTTCGGGGAACAAATCAAAAATTTACCAAACAAATTTGATATAAAGTCTAGCGTAAAATAACGATTATACTCGAAAATAATACCAGGGTTTTAAGAATAAGAAAAGAAAAACCACTTAAAAACCAAAATTAAAAGTTAGAAAACAATAAAAAAAAAAGACTAGTGTAACAAATAAAACAACGTTACACCAGAAAAAAAATTAGCTTATTGCCGGGGGTGGGTGAAAGAAATCGGAAAATGAAAAACAGAATACCAAAATCGCAACAGATTGAGTCAATGTAAATGATGTAATGAATATGCATACACCTTGGTCCCCACTCACAGTAATATGATTGGCTGGTGTCAGCCATAAATACAGACTAAGGCGGGGACGCCTAGGACTACGCCTATTAGAACGCCTATTGACTAGGTCTATTACATAAGCCTACGGCATACGGATGCGCGTTGTGGTGCAATGGATATCAGCTCGGAACGAGAAATCGAGGAACCGAGTTCGAATTCCAGTTGAATTCCTTGCATTCACTTACGCGCAAATACCCTTGGGAAAGGTATTAATCCGTCTCTTCCCTCCAGTTATGGGTTAAATAATAGGACAGATTGGGTTCTATAGCCTTGGTCGGCAACCAGTCTACCGCAGAAAGCAATGGCAACCTACTGCAGGATAATCTTCTGCCCGGTCAGTCATGTCTCTTTAAAGACATGATCGCCCAAGCGTGTATCGCGCATGGCACTTAACTGACTGACTGACGGCATACGACTACGACGAATACCAGTCCATTGCGGCTACTTGCAAGATTGTTCTACCCGGTTACATTTGCCAAAACCACTTATCTGCTTCGAATAATATATATATATATATATATATATATCCCTTTTTTCGGGACATCCTAGTAAGATAGGTGTAACCAAAATAACATAATTTAATTTTTTTAGCAGTCTCTTAAAAAAGTAAAATGAAGATGAAATCCGAGGTGTACTTTACGCAAGACTTAAACGGTCAAAGACAGAAGCAAATGGATTTGGCAAGGCAATTGACAGGCCAGTTATTTATTTTATTATATGCAATTGCACTAAAAATTCAAAATGGGGGTGGGAAAGCCGGTCTTTACTTGTCCTATCGATAACTTAGCGAGCCTCAATCACTGACCCAATTGCTCATATATGTTTTACTTTCACAAAAACAAGTAATCCTGTTAGTGAAGAAGACTGGGCAGAAACAGACGATTGTGATACACAGAGAGTGGGCACTTTTTAAAGAATTTTTTTTTCAAATATAAGAGACGTCGTCACAGAAAAAGAGATTATATGTGATGGAGAAGACGGGGCAGAAGATGAGCAGCGTAGATTGATTTTTTTTTCTTTAGGTTTCAGTTTGTGTTGAATTTGTGTTGAAGCAGGAGATTCGACCTGAGCCATAGATTCTGACATTGTATTTTGTGTGGGTACCTTTTTTAAGGGCGTTCAGTTTTCGGATTGGTTAAGGATAGTAGCGCAGTCACGGGATGCGAGTGAAAGGGCTCAACTTTTCTTATGGGTTAGAGAAGATGGGACAGAGACTGAAGGACGCGGAACTTCTACTGGCTCAGGTTATTTTTGGTCTTTAATTTTCCCTTAATTGCAAGCAAATCAACTCGAGATGAAATTCCAGTTGAATTCGTTGCATTCACTTATGCACAAATACCCATGGGAAAGGTATTAATCCGTCTCTTCCCTCCAGTTATGGGTTAAATAGCAGCACTGACTGAGTTCTGTAGCCTTGGTTGGCAACCGGTCTACCGCAAAAAGTAATGGCAACCTACAGTATAATCTTCTACCGAGTCAGTCATGTCTCTTTCGAGACATGATCGCCCAAAAGCGTGTATCACGCATGGCATTTAAATGACTGACTGAGTATAATAGTTGGAAAAAGTTAAAGCTTCTACTGGGCAGAAAGCGGGGGATAGATTTTCTATTGTTTTGAAGTAATAAACTGATCCCCCACTAATTATTAATATAATGATATAATATAATTCATCTCTTCTTACTCCAGCTATGGGCTAAATGGCAGGATAGATTGAGTTCTATAGCCATGGATGGCAACCAGTCTACCGCAAAAAGTAATGGCAACCTACAGCGGGATAATCTTCTATCCAGTCACTCATGTCTCTTTCGAGACATGATCGCCCAAGTGTGTATCATGTACGTCACTTAACTGACTGAATTACCCCTCTAATTTTTTTATTTAAAAATAACTTATACTCCGGGTCGTATTTCTTAGTTAATTGCTGCGTAGCCAGCCGGATTAGAAACCTTTCGAATCGGACTGTTAGTATCTTTACATTTTGGGGCTTTAGGCTACTGATATCCAGCAGCTTGGGCCACCTCTCTCACTCTACACACGACTAGCCATTCGAGTGAAACTTTCACCTTCTTTCTGACAGACAATGTTGGCTTTGAACGTGACCCAACCGAAGCTTTTATGTCGACTAGTGCAAGTTACAGGCATGCCCATTACATCATTACAGCTCGATGGGGGTTTGGGTAAGATGTAGGTGGGCCTCCAGGGTTATTCTTCTCTGGGAATGAAGGGATGACCTGACCGTAAAACCACACTTTCAGCAGGATAGTCGCATCCCCCCTTTCTCGTCACAATGACGGGGTAAATCTTCCCGCTTATCTCAAAAGTTGTTGAGAATGAAGCGGAAGGCTTCATGATCTAGTATTCTCGTGGACACTTACTCAACTATCTACTATTCCGGAATAATGCTCACCAATTTGCTACACTGCTTAAAATATGTCCCTAAGAGCTCACCGAGAATACAGTCAGGAATCGGGTAGACTGCTACATTGGTAGTCTGTGCAAATGATATAATCTATTGTGATTATATCTCGGAACGATACATCTGTAACCCTATTTTCAGATCATCATTTATCCATCACACTCAGATGGTGCATAGGGGCAGCAACTTTTTGTTGTTGTTTCTGTAACAAACTGTTTTTTACGGGGCATCGTTGTTAGCCCTGCAACCAAACCCAAACATAGAGGACCGGCGGACCATTCTTGGTCCTTACGTTTACAGCACCTGGTATTCCCAAATGGTCACCTATTTAAGTACTGACCAGGCTCGATGTTGCTTAACTTCGGTGATCGGACGGGAACCGGTGTATTCAACACGATATAGCCGTAGACCTATTTTCAGATGGCTGGTATTAATTTTAAGTGATTTTCAAGATGAGAAGAGATTTCTCTAAAATTGGAGAATTCAATAATTTTGTCGGGTAAAGTAAGCGAAATGTTAACAAGTGGGTAAAATATATATATATATATATCTGGCTACAAAAATGACACTTGTAAACATTATTTCGTTACAAATTTAAAATTCGCTTGTCATAGACATGGACACTAACCTCATTGTCCAACATGCACATTCACTCATTTTACTATCAAAGATTTTCTCACAGACATGTTTAAAAAATCGTCCATCGTTTTAATACATTTGACACATGTATAATCATGCATAAACAGACAACCGTTCCTGTACATACATACTCTTATATTTATGATAATAGTCTATTGCTATTATACGTGACATATATCTGACCAGTAATAATCAAATCCCAAACATTACAGTATACTCTCACGTTTTTTAACCCTCTAGGGCCATTCGTATCATATTTGATACAGTATTTCCCTATAAGGAAACATTTGGTATTTCCCTATAAAGAAACATTTGGTATTCATTGACTGAGCATTGACTGCTTTCATTTGAAATTTATAAAATATTTCTCTTAAAAAATTTTTCAGGAAAATATTTCTTTCAAGGCTTGTTTTCATACTGTATCAAATATGATACGAATGGCCCTAAAGGGTTAAGCATTTCATCTCTTGTATTTAACCAAATCTCAGAAAAAGCTTTAATACTGTTGTGGGGGTCTCCCCTTTTTCCATGATAATAGACTCGTCTAGAGTATACATATACGCCTGCTACGACAGATACAGACAGAGATCCGAGAGATACCGAGGCTTCACGGAGAATACAGTGTCAGTAGTACATAGTCGCTTTGAGATCCAATCATACACAATATTATTACACAGTAACGGTCAGCGTCCGACGTGGACATACTAAATCGGCGTTCAAGTTTGTACCTTTTAAATTAATATATTTATTTTTCTATCTCCAATTCTGGTTGTTGTTCCTTTATTTTGCCCAGTTTCCATTCCCGGGATCCACAACATTATGAGAATGCATTGGAAAAGGATTTTACTAGGAAAATGCATTAGAGAGTGATTTTACGATGAAAATGCACTGCAAAGTCATTTAACTATGAAAATGCATTGGAAATGGATTTTACGATGAAAATTCATTGAAAAGGGATTGTATTATGAAAATGCATTGTAAAGGGATTTTACGATGAAAATGCATTGGAAAGGGATTTTTACTATGAAAATGTATTGGAAAGGGATTTTACTATAAAAATTCATTGGAAAAGGATTTTACTATGAAAATACATTGGAAAGAGATTTTATTATGAAAATGCATTGGAAAAGGATTTACAATGAAAATGCATTGAAAAGGGATTTTACTATGAAAATGCATTGGAAAAGGGATTTGACTAGGAAAATGCATTGGAAAGGGATTTTACTATGAAAATGCATTGGAAAGGGATTTGACTAGGAAAATGCATTGGAAAGGAATTTTACTATGAAAATGCATTGGAAAAGGATTTTACTATGAAAATGCATTGGAAAGGGATTTTACTATGAAAATGCATTGGAAAGGGATTTTACGATGAAAAGGCATTGGAAAGGGATTTTACTATGAAAATGCATTGGAAAGGGATTTTACTATGAAAATGCATTGGAAAGGGATTTTACTATGAAAATGCATTGGAATGGGATTTTACGATGAAAATGCATTGGAAATGGATTTTACTGTGAAAATGTCATTGAAGGGTTTTACTATGAAAATCGTGGAAAGGGATTTTTACTAGGAGGCTCATTGGAAAGGAGACTACTATGAAAATGTTCACATTGAAGGGATTTTACTATGAAAATTCATTGGAATGGAAGTTTTTTGCTCTGAAAATGCATTGGAAAGGGATCTTAATATGAAAATGCATTGGAAAGGGATTTTTACTGGAAAATGGTTTGGAAAGATTTTACTATGAAAAATGCATTGGAAAGGGGATTCAATATGAAAATGCATTGGAATGGGATTTTACTATGAAAATGCATTGGAAAGGGATTTTATGAAAATACATTGAAGGTTTTACTATATGAAAATGCATTGGGAAAGGGATTTTGCTAGGAAAATGCATTGGAAAGAGATTTAATTATGAAAATGCATTGAAGGAGATTTTACTATGAAAATGCATTGGAAAGGTTTTTATAGGAAAATGCATTGGAAAAAAGAATTTACTATGAAAATGCATTGGAAGAGGACACACTATGAAAATGCATTGGAATGGGATTTTGCTCAATGCATTGGAAAGGGATCTTAATATGAAAATGCATTGGAAAGGGATTTTTACTAGGAAATGGTTTGGAAAAAGGAATTTACTATGAAAATGCATTGGAAAGGGATTTTATTATGAAAATGCATTGGAATGGGATTTTACTATGAAACTGCTTTGGAGAGGGATTTTTACTAGGTAATGAAGAAGTTACTATGAAAATGGTTTGGAAAAAGATTTTTACTGAAAATGCATTGGAAAGGGATTTTATTATGAAAATACATTTGGAATGGGATTTTACTATGAAACTGCTTTGGAAAGGGATTTTACTAGGAAAATGCATTGGAAAATTACTATGAAAGTAGTTTGGAAAAAGATTTTATTATGAAAATGCATTGGAAAGATATTTACAGTGAAAATGGAAAGGGAGAGTTTACTCTGAAAATGCATTGGAAAGAGATTTTACTATGAAAGGAAATGGTTTGGAAAAGATTTTATTATGAAAATGCATTGGAAAGGTATTTCGATGAAAATGGAAAAGTTACTCTGAAAATGCATTGGAAAGTTTTACTATGAAAATGCATTGGAAAGAGTTTACTATGAAAATGGTTGGAAAAGATTTTTATTATGAAAATGCATTGGAAAGAATTGTTTACGATGAAAATGCATGCAGAGGACTTTACTAGCAAAGAAATGCATTGGAAAAGATTTTACTCTGAAAATGCATTGGAAGGATTTTATTTATGAAAATGCATTGAAGGGATTTTACTATGAAAATACGACTGGGAAAGGGATTTTACTATGAAAATGCATTGGAAAGGGATTTTACTATGAAAATGCATTGGAAAAGTTAGTAGAAAATGCATTGGAAAGGGATTTTACTATGAAAATGTACATTGGAAAGGGATTTTACTAGGGAAAATGCATTGGAAAGGGAATTTACTATGAAAATGCATTGGAAAGGGATTTTACTATGAAAATGCATTGGAATGGGATTTTGCTCTGAAAATGCATTGGAAAGGAGTTTTTACTAGGAAAATGGTTTGGAAAAAGATTTTACTATGAAAATGCATTGGAAAGGGATTTTATTATGAAAATGCATTGGAATGGAGTTTTACTATGACTGCTGCTTTGAAGGGATTTTACTTGGAAAATGCATTGGAAAGGAATTACTATGAAAATGGATTTTGGAAAAGATTTTACTATGAAAATGCATTGGAAAGGATTTTACTATGAAAATGCATTGGAAAGGAATTTTACTATATGAAAATAGATGAAGGATTTTACTATGAAAATGCATTGGAAAAGAGATTTTATGAAATGCATTGGAAAGGGATTTTACTATGAAAATGCATTGGAAAGAGATTTTACTATGAAAATGCATTGGAAAAGTTTACTATGAAAATACATTGGATAGCAATTGTATTATGAAAATGCATTTGAAAGGGTTTTACTATGAAAATGCATTGGAAAGGGAATTTACTATGAAAATGCATTGGAAAGGGATTTTAATATGAAAATGCATAGGAAAGGGATTTTACTATGAAAATAGATAGGAAAGGGATTTTACTATGAAAATGCATTGGAAAGGGATTTTACTATGAAAATGCATTGGAAAGGGATTTTACTATGAAAATGAATTGGAAAGAGATTTTCTTATGAAAATGCATTGGACAGGGATTTTACTATGAAAATACATTGGAAATGGAGTTTACTATGAAGATAGATTGGAAAGTGATTTTTTTTTTAATCATATCACCCCGAGCAAGGCTATAACGCCACTGATGCACAGGGGGATACATAAGAGTGAAAAGATTGGAAAGAGAAAACAGGAAACAAAGGATGAATCTTTTCACCTGTTCAATAGACGTTGGTGGAGTGCAAACCGGGCGATAGTTTACTCTCTCTACTCCAATTGGACAAAAAAAAATTAACAGTTAGAGGTGGAGGCGGAGCGGTAGAGGAAGAAGAGATAGCTAATCGATCTTAGAAGTGAGAGACAGAAGCACATGAAAGCATGATCCAGGGATTCAAGAGTTGTTACCCTGGTTGGAGGTAGGTGTTCGCTGATATAAACACTAAGCCCATGCATATGGACATTGGACTCCTTACTGGAGAGGGGAGGATAACCAGGAACCGAATGAAGAGGCGTTACCACCATGCTCAATAACTGCGGAGAGCTTCCAGCCGAACTAACGTTAAACCCGAAGTAGAGGGAAAGTGAACCGGAAACCCCTTCCTGAAAAAGAAACAAGGCAATCAATTTTACTCCAGTCCAAAAGTGAGGGGAGTGCAAAACCGGGTTATAGTGGGTACTATCTACTCCAATAAAAAAAAAAGATTAAGTTTTAACTTAGTTAAAGTCGAAACGAAATTTCAACGCCAAAATCAAGAGCAAACAGTACTAATGCCAGTAATTAAAAACTTCAATTTCAAAAGAAAATTACAAATTCAAACAGAAATTAAGAACGACGAAAATTTAAAAAAAACAAACATGCAGGATTCAACATACCAGATAGTTAAGATATACTGAAAAAGTTAAACAGGTAGAATACCGTTTTTAAATTTTCACAGATATATTCGGCGTGTCTCTTCCTCCATCTTGGCTAGTTGAAATCAGAAAATACTTTGGAAAGATATTTTATTATGAAAATGCATTGGAAAGGGATTTTACTATGAAAATGCATTGGAAAGGGATTTTACTAGGAAAATGCATTGGAAAGGATTTTAACTATGAAAATGCATTGGAAAGGGATTTTACGATGAAAATGCTTTGGAAAGGGATTTTACTATGAAAATGCATTGGGAAGGGATTTTACGATGAAAATGCTTTGGAAAGGGATTTTACGATGAAAATGCTTTGGAAAGGGATTTTACGATGAAAATGCATTGGAAAGGGATTTTACTATGAAAATGCATTGGAAAGGGATTTTACTATGAAAATGCATTGGAAAGGGATTTTACTATGAAAATGCATTGGAAAGGGATATTACTATGGAAATGCATTGGAAAGGGATTTTACTATAAAAAAGCATTGGAAAGGGATTTTACTATGAAAATGCATTGGAAAGGGATTTTACTATGAAAATGCATTGGAAAGGGATTTTACTATGAAAATGCACTTGAAAGAGCTTTTACTGTGTGTTGTGGTGTATCCCCTTTTTCTATGATAATAGACTCTTCTAAAGTATACATATACTCCTGCAATAGTGAGATCCGAGAGATACCGACAGATACCGGAATATACCGAAATATACCGAGGTTTCACGGAGAATACTGCGTTAGTAGTACACAGTAGCTCTAAGCTCCAATCAGCCAGATTATTATCACGCAGCACCCGTCAGCTTCCGACGTGTACTTACTAAACCTGCTACGGTTTCACTTCAGAGACTTGTATATGTACTTCCTACTAACTCGTATTCCTGGATTACTGACCTGCGTTCAAGTTTGTATCATTACGTTTAATACACTTATTTTTCTATCTTGATTTCTGGTTGTTGTTCCTTTATTTTGTGCGGTTCCCATTCCCGGGATCCACAACAAATAGAAATGAAACATGTTACATTAATACATATTTCTTTCTTTGTTCTTTATCTATTCTATCACACACACACCCAAGCACCCCCCCCACACACACACACATATATATATATATATATATATATATATATGATATGTAGGGAAAAATGTATGATTAGATTCAGTTTTGGAGGTAAAGTCTGTTGTAGGTTCAATGTTATTGAATTTATTGACAAGATCTGGTATGTTAGTAGTTTCTGGATAAATTAGAAGGGAGTCGTCTATATATCTAAAGTAGAAACATATATATATATATATATATATATATATATATATATATATATATATATTAATCATCTCAGCCCAAGCAAGGCATTCTGCTGCCACTGATGCGCAGGGGGTTACATAGGGGAAAGTGATGAGAAAGGGGGATTAGTTATGGGAAATGTCAGGAGGTGGGGTTAATAGACGGATGAGGATACCGAGGATGGGGGTGGAGTAGAGGGAAAAAGAGATTGAGAGAATGGATGCGGGTTAGTGGGATAGGGGATGTCTATTGACCTAACATTTAAATTCCTGGTGATTGTAGGTGTCGGGGTACCAAGTATATGGAAGGGAGTTCCACGTGCGGGAGGAGCGATAAAAGAAGCTGTTAGAGTGGAAATTTCAGTTACATTTCATCGGTTTCAATGTAAAAGATGGGACCTAGTTGCTAATCTAGTAGATTGTGTAAATTCATACCTAGGGGGCACCAGTGATCTAAGTTTATTGGAGCAGAAGCCGTGAAATTATTTATAGAAGAGACACAGGGAAGACACGTCACGCCGGTGAGAGAGTGATTGTAGCCGAGCTGCCAAGTCGGTATCGATCCCATTACAGATTCTACGTTGGATTCTGTCAAGAACCCCAAGGTGAATAGCAGGGGATTTATATATATATATATATATATATATATATATATATATATATATATATATATTATCGATTATCTGCACTATTGTAAGAACTACAAGCATGAAACTTCTGAGTCTTTGTCTATGAGTGTATCAAATTTGATTAAAATCGGACCACACCTTCTATAACCCGATTTATGGAGGTTTAGATATTTTCAATATTTATTGGGGGTACCTCGACACAAAACCTAGCTAAGAGCACTCACAGACGCTTATAGTACAACTGTGTAATTTTTTAAGAAAATCGGTTCAGCCGTTTCGGAGTCTATAGGTAACGGACACACACACACAGACATACACACACAGACATACACACACAGACAAAGTTCCATTTATAAATAAGTTTATATATATGTGTGTGTGTGTGTGTGTGTCTGTGTGCGTGTGTGTGTGTGTGTGTGTGTGTGTGTGTGTGCAGAGAGAGAGAGAGTGTGTGAGAGAGAGAGATGGACATTAATTGAACAACTAGAGAGAGAGTGCAACACCAGGATGGATCTTCTCATCAGAAATATTCAAACCTTAAAGTGAGACAACCTTCAGGCAGCAAGAAATCTTGCAGGATTTATTACTGGCCGACACAAAATTAACAGGACGGACGGAAGAGGTGAATTCATGCCTTTCGCAAGTAAACGCAACAGATTCGACCGGGATTTGAACTAGGTTCGTTAATTCTTCGTTTCGTGTGCATAAACGTTACGCTAGCCGAATACCAATTTTCTGCTAATGAACTTAAAGATAGAATTCTTTCTCATATATGACAATAGAGATAATTGAAAAGATAAAAAAATCATCGATTCCGTAACCATAACCAATGCAATTGCAAAATTATTTAATATAGCGGACATTTGTTGATGGTTCGCTTGCGTTAATAATAATAATAATAATAATAATAATAATAATAGGGAGAAGAAAAGGCAAAAAAAAAGAAGAAAAAGATCAAGAACAAGAAGTAAAGAAAAAGAAAAGACAAGACAAGAAAAAAGAAGAAGGACAAGAAAAGAAAAAATCAAAACGAAGAAGAAAAAAAACAAGAAAAAAGTAGAAGAGACACAAGAACAATAGGAAGAAAATGAACGAAAAATAAAAGAATAAGAGACAAAACCAGAAGGAAAAAAAAGACTAAGAAGAAGAATAAAAAGAGGCGCAAGTAGAAGAAACGAAGAAGACACATGAAAAAGAAGAAAACAAGAAGACGAAAGAGAAGAACAAGAAGAACAGGAAGAAGAAGATAAAAAACAAAAGAAAAAAAAGAATCACAACATGAAGAAATCGAGTAAAACACCAGAATAAAAAGAAAAAGAAAAAAAACAAGAAGAAAAAAGCGAAGAACAAGAAGAAGGAAAAAAGAAGCAAAAGAAGAAAAAGAAAACGCAGAAAAACAAAGGAAAACAAGAAAACAAGAAAAAACAGGAAGAATAAGAAAAAAGCGAAAAAAGTTAAGAAGCACAAGAAGAAGAAAATAGAGACACAAGAAAAAGAAAAAAAAGACAAACAGGAAGAAGGAGGAAAAGAAGGAAACAAAAAATGAGCACAAAGAAAGACAAAACGAAGAAGACACAGGAAAAAGAAAAAAAAAAGAAAAGAAAAAGAAGCGCAGTAAGAAGAAGAGAAGAACAATAAGAAAACGAAGAAGAAAACAAAAAGTAAAAGAACAAGAAAAAGAATAGGAAGAATAAAAAAGCGAAACGAAAGAAGAAGATAAAAATAACAAAAATAAAACTAAGAAGCTCAAAGAAGAAGAAGAAGAAGAAGAAGAAGAAGGAGTGGAGAAAGAGACAAAATAACGGAGAGAGAGTAAATATAGAAAATAATAAGGAGAAGGGGAAGAAGCGGAGAAATAGAAAAATAAAGGAGAGGGAGTAAATATACAAGAAGAAGAAGAAGAAGAAGAAGAAGAAGAAGAAGCAAGACATTAAGAAGTAGAAGAAGAAAAATAAAGGATCTCTTTCCTAAGGGTTGGGTGCAAATTAATTCAGTGGAACACATGGGCGTTGGTATCGAGTCCTGGAAATCTACTGCACTAACGACGAAGCACGGAAAAGAGTCGCTAGTACAAGGCATTGACAAGAGGCGAAACAATCGTTGACCCCGAGGAAACGGCATAGAAACCCTCGGGTATTCTGGAGTTGAATTACATATTTAGCAGACAAATGAAAGAACTGAGACATGCATGAAAAAGTTACATAGATATGTATTGTCTTTAAATAACCACAAAGTGTTGATAAACCTTAAAACGACAAATCAATCAATACTCACTCACTCAATAATAATAATAATAATAATAATAATAATAATAATAATAATAATAATAATAATAAGAAGAAGAAGAAGAAGAAGAAGAATAGAAGTATATAGGTTCACCTATCGCCTGGTTCACACACTTCTCGGTCTTTTAAACTGGTATAGAGGTTTCCTGTTTAGGACTGGGTTTCAGGTCCCTTCTATCGTCTTTCATTTTCTTTGATTCTCAGTAATCTTTTGTGTCTTAGTGGTATTATCGCCTTGCTTGTGTTGAAATGATTATTATTATGTCATTTTTTATTATAATTTAATTTCTGCTATGGTCGCACCATTTACCAAATCTGCTGGAACACCTAAGGCAGGTCGTGGTGTGGTGTTATGACTTCATTTCATGTTTTTTTATATCTCCATAACATCCCTAGCGTTACATAGACAAAGTCCTCCTTAGCGTGTGGCCTGTACTTAACGAAACAATTGTTTGTATATCTCTTAAGCTGGGGTTTCCAGGGATTCTTTCAATGTGTTGTTTTGTTTCATTTTTTATCATTCCAAGTGCACCCACTATCACTGGTACGATACATATTTTCAATTTCCACATTTTTTTCTATTTCAATTTCCAGGTCTTTATATATTGACAGTTATTCGAATTCCTTGGTTGCTATGTTACAATCCGCTGGACAAGCCATATCAATTAATAAGCAATTATTATTATTATTATTATTATTATTATTATTATTATTATTATTATTATTATTATTAACTTAAATTTGCCTTTACAGAAGAAAAACACTCCGAGGTTTAATGTGTTTGCTTTCGTGAATTCGATTTTCTAAGTCATATTTCACAAGAGTATGTTTCCGATTTCGATAATTAAAGAAAAACCAAATTAAACCAGAATCTCAGAAACGCCCACAATAATTTAAATGAAGCTAAAAATCCTAAAGAAATCTCCTTAGGCGTTCCTTAAATATGATTAGGTTTTCTTATTTATTCATAAATTTTTCCCTTGTCGATCTCTCAGCAGGCACCAACCTCCACTCTTGACACTAAAAATCGATGCAATTTTAGATAAAAGAGCTTTTTGCTGTAAAAATGAACCTAGTTTCTTTGCAATAAAAGTAATGTTAAGATTAAAGAGCAAGGAATTGGGTGGCTCTTCTACGTTACTAACTTTAATTCGGGAATCACTAATGATAGAATCTTAGACTGTTACCATAACTTCTGGAATAGACATTTTCTCCAGTATGTCCCCAACTTCAAGAGATCTCATATCCTGTTGCCATATCTGGTCAAGCCCTCCTGCTATATATCACGAGATTCTCGACAAAATCCAAAGAAGGACCTGCAATGTCCTAACTTGGCATCTCGACTTCAGTCACTATCTACGCCGACGTGAAGTGGTTTCCCTCTGTCTTTTCTGCAAATATTTTCATGGCAACTGCTCTGACGAATTTTTCCCCACTGGTTCCCGACCCTATGAATTAAAGCGTGCTACTAAATTGACTTCCATCTTCTACCCTTTTACCGTTAAAATATTTAAATGTAACTGCACTTCTACTCTAACCGTTTTTTTCTCACACTTCCTGCTTGTGGAACTTCCTTCTATTTACCAACTTCCCTGATACTTACAAATTCCAAAAAATGTTAATGCGACGTCAATTGCTATCTTCTATCTTTTTGAGTTCTATTAATCTTTTATCCTTTCTTTTCAGCCTGTGTAACTCTCTTCCATATACTTGCTATCCTGACTGCTACAACCTCCAGGAATTTAAATGCAAAGTCAATTCTCATCTGCTATCCAGTTAACTCCAGCCCTTTCTACATCACCCCGTGTATCTTGTTTTTTTCCTTTCTCTCTACCTTCGCAACTGTCTTCACTCCTGTGTGCACATTCTTCTCTTGCCCTTTCTCTTTCACCCACTGTAGCTGGTTCGTCGCAATTTCCTGTACATTATACAGATCGACATACATCTGATGAAGACGGTAGGGCATAACGGCCGAAACAAAAACAAGGGGGCAATGTTCTGCATGTAAACAATAATGAAAATGATTAATCTCAAAAATTCCGAACGAAGAATCAAAAAAAAAAAAACTGGATTTTTTAATCAATCTGAATTCACTTTTGTTTAGTGACCTAATCAAAATAGGAAACAAAATCCTTGGTTTAATACTGGATTGGCTATAGTGCCGATATTGAAACTTTTACAGTTAAATCAACAAAATGCAGTCGACAATTCTATTCCAGCAGCTTCATTTCTTGCACTTCTGGCCTATGGAACTCCCTTCTATATACTTGCTTTCCTGACGGCTATAACCTCCAGGAATGTAAATGCAAAGTGAATTCCCATCTCTTATCCACTTAACCCCAGCTCTTTCTACATCAACCCATGTATCTTGTTCTTTCCCTTTCTCTCTACCTTCGCATCTCTCCTCACTCTTGCGTTTATATCCTTCTCTTGCCCTTTCTCTTTCACCCACTGTTGCTGGTTTGTCTTTCTCTTCACTCTCCTCCTGTCTAATATTTAAACTCTCTTATGTAACTCCCTGCACATCAGTGGCGTTAACGCCTTGCTTAGTATGAAATGATTAAAAAAATAGACTTTTGTATTCAGTCTTTTCTCTCATTGTAACCCTATGCGTAATCGGCGGTCCTGCCTTGCTTGGGGTGAAATTATTAAAAACCTTAGTACGGGTTTTCTCCCGTATGTTCCCAGATTCATCAATCATTAATGGGAAGAGATTTTATGTACTGTACCTAATCATTTCAAGCATATGATAATGATCATCTTCATCATTTCCTTGGCTGCTTCAACCGTTGGTGGGTTACTTAAGGGCAGAAGAAACAGACAGACTCCTCCAGGATGCTCTATTGGGAGTAGCTCTCAGGAGTTCCGGCAATGTAACGTCTACTCTTTAATGGTGTCTGACCAGCTCTAGGATGTGCGTTGTGTTGGAGTGGATATCAACTCGGAGCGACAAATCGTGGAGCTGAGTTCGTATTCCTGCTGAATTCGTTGCATTCACTTACGCACAAATACCCTTGGGAAAGGTACTAATCTGTCTCTTCCCTCAACTCATGCGTTAAACAATAAGACAGATTGGGTTCTATAGCCTTGACCGGCAACCAGTCTACCTCAAAAAGCAATGGCAACCTACAGCGAGATAATCTTCTGCCCAGTCAGTCATGTCTCTTTCGAGACATGATCGCCCAACGCGTGTATCACGTATGGGACTTAACTGATTAACTGCATATAATAGTTGGAAACATAATTACAAATTCTACTGGGCATAAAATAGGGGATCAGTTTTCTATCGTTATGAAATAATAAACTGATCCCCCACTTATTATTAATAATTTAATACACCTCTTCCTCCTCTAACTATGAATCAAATAACATGTCAGGTTGGGTTCTATAGCCTTGGTCGGCAACCAGTCTACCGATAAAGTAATGGCCACCTACTGCTGGATAATCTTCTGCCCAGTCAGTTATGTCTCTTTCAAGACATGATCGCCTAAACGTGTATCACGTATGGCACTTTACTGACTGACTGACAAGCTCTTGCGTTAACGTCCCCGTTTGTTTCCCACTTTCAACAGTGCCTTGCAGAATTATTTTTCTGGTGTTGTTATGCCGTGTGTTGTGGCCAAACAATGATATCTCCCGACATTTAAGAGTAGCGAGGAGATATTTCTGTCAGCTGACGAGGCTTTTCATCTTGCTCTGTATATAATCATTGGTTTCGTGCTCTCGGTAGAAGATCCAGGGAAGCTTTCTCAAGCATTTGTTCTCAAAAGCCTGGATCTTTTTTTCTTGACTACACCAGGAGTGTCTATGCCTCACACCCGTAGATGAGAATGGTTACAAAAAGCGATTTGTAGAGCTCGAACTTAGTCTTGCTTTTCCATATCCTTTCCAGGCTCGTCATCGCTGTTGTGGATGGGGCAATCCGTGTGCGGAATTTTTTGCAACGCAGGCGTCATCTTTTGACAGATTGTTCCAAAGTATTCTAAGCTGGACACTTCCGCCTTCTAGTTGTGCTATGCAAGAAGAAAGTGTCGAGAACGAAGATTAACGAAACTTGATTATAAACAACCAAGGTTCAAATCCTGCCGAATGACACACATTTTCGTAACAAAAATTTTTCGTAAATAATCAGGCCGGTAGAAATAAATTATAATACTGTTTGATTATAATCAGAATATCTACTTAAATACGAGTATCGATTAAAAATAATGTTCAAACAAATCATCTGAAATTGTCGGTTGTTTAATACCAAGTTTCGTTAATCTTCGTTAATTTCCGTAATATGTTCCCATTTGTTGACATTACGATATATTTCAGAGCAGAGATGGTTATTACGATGAATTCGAAAATTGTGTTATAGGCTAAATTTGACTTCGTTTAGACTGATTGTCATTCGTGGTCGAGAAGTCTAAAATCACATAGTGACTTCCCCAATGTGGATAGGGGGCGCAGGGTCGAATCCGTTACAAAAACTTTTCGTACATAATCAGGCCTGTAGAAATAAATATATAATAGTGTTTGATTATAAGCAGAATATCTACTTAAATCGGAGTATCGATCAAAAATAATGTTCAAACAAATCATTTCAAATTGTCGGTTGTTTATAACCAGTTTAGTTAATCTTCGTTAATTTCCGTAATATGTTCACATTTGTTGACATTACGATACATTTCATGGCATAGATGGTTATTACGATGAAATCGAAAATTATGTTATAGGCTTAATTTGACTTCGTTTACATCAATATATATATAAATCAGTAGAACGTAGCATCTCAAGACAACAACATCAGCTGAGAATTATACAAAACAACAAATACCTTTAATAAATTCCTGATAGGCCAAAAATATGGGAATTGCAGAAAATCATCCTTATGGGAACTGTTCTCGCTCCTTTCGTAGATTTCTCTTTGTGCAGTGACCACAATTACACTTCTCTCTCTCTCTCTCTCTCTCTCTCTCTCTCTCTATCTATCTATCTATCTCTCTTATTGAATGGAATCTCGTCTGTTTGTATCTTCTGATACAATCAATCTTGTTGTCTCTTGAAGGCTCTCGTTGAGGTTTGCTGGGAAAATGGTATTACAAAAAACAAATGAAAAAACAAGAACAACAGCAACAACAACAACAACAATAATAATAATAATAATAATAATAATAATAATAATAATAATAATGGGGAGTCATCTTTAGATGTTGAAATAAAATGAGCTTTGCCGTCAGTTATTTGCCATACGTGATACACGCTTTGGGCGATCATGTCTCGAAAGAGACATGACTGACTGGGCAGATGATTATCACGCAGTAGGTTGCCATTGCTTTCTGCGCAGCAGGTTGCCAGCCAAGGCTATAGAACGCAACCTGTTTTATTATTTAACCCATAACTGGCGGGAAGAAACGGATTAATACATTTCCCAAGGGTATTTACGAGTAAATGAATGCAAAGAATTCAATTGAAATTCGAACTCGGTTCTTCAATTTCTCATTCCGAGCCGATATCCACTGAACCAAAACGCACATGAAATCGTTTATAAAAACATCAAGGAAATTTTTTATACAACCTAACAATAATACTTATAATAATGTAAAGAAGTCATAATCTATTAAGATCTGTACATGATATGAACTTTGTTGTAAAGGTCGGTCAAAAGCGAAAATACTTTTGGTACATTTTTGAGGCCGGTAATAAAAAATTATTTCGGTCGACAATAACAATAATTAAGCTTATTAATAAAGAACTGTGTGTGTGTGTGTGTGTGTGTGTGTGTGTGTGTGTGTGTGTGTGTGTCCATTACCTATAGACTCCGAAACGGCTGATCCGAATTTTCTTGAAAATTTACACAGTTGTATTATAAGCGTCTGCGACTGTTCTTAGTTAGGTTTTGTGTCGAGGTACCCCCGATAAATATCGAAAATCAATAATCGAAAAAATCGGGCTATAGAAGGAGTGGTCCGATTTTAATCAAATTTGATACACTCATATACAAAGACATAAGAAACGATATTCAGAAGTTTCAAGGTTGCAGTTCTTACAATAGTGCAGAAAATTGATAATATATACATATACATATATATATATATATATATATATATATATATATATAAGGCAAAATGTTTGTGTATATGTCTGTTTATCTGCCTGTATGTCTGTATTTTTTTCAGCCCTTTTATTTTAGTTTTTGCTTCGGGTTGAGCTCTAAGTAGGTACAATTGTAGTTCTTAGTCTCAGCCATGATACCATTTACTCAGAGGACTTATTTAGCCTTCAAAATTCAGTTTACGACGAAAAAATATTATTTAATATCGATACCAGGAAATCAAAATTTGACTGACATCCATTCATTTTTCTTTCAGTCTACGATTTCGCTTTAACTGAAAACAACTATTGCTTTTTAGTCTTTCGTGCCAACGTCCAAAGAGTCTGAGCTGCAGGACCATAGATTAGTTTTAAAGCTTTCATTATACCCGAACAACGCCGGGCTATACTGCTAGTAATACAGTTCAAATTGTGGGAAATCAAATGCCGACGTATCTGTGCTTTAGAATTATCCAGTCCCAACAGAGAAAACAATAAAAACCACTAAGCCAGTTCATCATTCATTTATTTAGTTATCCAACATTCCTCCTGTTTTTGTTGTAATCGTGTAAAGTTCGGTAATTTTTCGTTTTAGGTCCCAAAGGCTTTTCCCCCTTACTTCAAATTTTTCCAAAATAGCATTATTTCTGTGCAAATGTCTATGCTGAACTCAAATCAACAATTAGTTATTGAAGATACCTACCTTTATTGATCTGAACGTCGAGAAAAAATCGAACTAAACTCGCTCATTTTGTCTCCCGTAACTCTAATGCAGTCATGTAATTAACTGCTGAATGACTTTCGGCGTAGGCAACAAATTTCGGTCTATTTCGGCCTATTTACTTAGTAATACGCGATTTTTTTTCTACGCGTATTACTTTCACTACAGGAAGTAAATTGGCGGAAATTTCAGTAAAGGAAGTAAATAGGCCGAAATTTGGTTTCTACGCCGAAAATCATTCTGCAGTTAATTACATGACTTCGTGAGAGTTACGGGAGACGAAAAGTGCGAGATGAAGTTTGATTTTTTCTGGTCGTTAAGATCAATAAAGGTAAATTTTTTCAATAACTAATTGTTGATTTGAGTTCAGCATATATATTTGCACAGAAATAATGCTATTTTGGATAAATGTGAAGGGGAAAAAGCCTTTGAGACCTAAAACGAAAATTTACCGAAAGTTCATCCGGAAGTACTTATGAATAAGCACGTGCAAAGACAATAGCAAAAGCGATTGAAACCGATTTACCAATAACATTTCAGATTCTTCTTTGGATTTTATCAAGAATCTCTAAATATATAGCAGGAGAATCAGACTAGATGTAGAAGCAGTATTAAAAGCAAGGATGAATGGAAGACTTATAAATATGTTAGATAGTTTTTGGAGAGAAAAATTAGCTAGAATATCAGGACCAATAATGTTTCAAATTCTTCGTTGGATTTTATCAAGAATCTCTAAATATATAGAAGAAGCACCAGACCAGATATGGCAGCAATAATCAAAGCAAGGATGAATGGAAGACTTATAAATATGTAAGATAGATTCTGGAGAGAAAAATTGGCTAGAAGATCCGGACCAATAATGTTTCAAATTCTTCGCTGGATTTTATCAAGAATCTCTAAATATATCTTGAACACCGGATTATACGTGGCAGCGACATTCAAACCATGGACGAATAATATAGCACGAAAGAGTAAAACAAGCTCCCCTAGTAGCAGATCTAGCAATTGACACAATACGGGACCGCTACTAGTGAGCAGGGGGTTACAATCAGCGAAAAATATTGTTGCAGGGGGTATTGAGGAAAGGATAAAAGATGAATGTGATTCAAGGAGAGAGAAGATGGAAATTGACGTTGCACTTTGCACTTGATATCAATGGAAAATATCAATCCTAGAAAACGTGAAGAGTCATTCTTTTGGGGGTTAGCATCAGCCATGCTGATGGTAGAAAGAAAGGGGTCTCTCAGATAACCGATAGAGAAAAAATTCGGTTTGGAAGCGTTAAAAATAGCAAACTGTTTCTGACCAAAATTAACAGTAGACTGTTGGCCATTTTTTGGCCAATTTGACCTTATCAAACTGATCAGATTTACTATCGAGGCAATAGTAGATAATTCTATCCTCAGCATAGATTCTGAGTTGTGTAGATAGTTGTATCCTTGGCAAGATTTATCGAGTTGAGTAGATAATTGTATCCTCCTAATAGACATAGTTGTGGATCTTCGAGGCCAATTTATTGTGGAACTGTGTCGAAACTTCGCCATAAAGATGTACTGATCGGTTTCTGCTGGAAGTAAGACAAAGAACAAGTTTGTAGGTTCAAATCAGTGTATAAGCATAACAAGAAACAAAATATACAAAGGAAGTATTAATAATAAGTAATTAGAAATAAGTAACTCCGAAGGTATTATTACGCTGCTTATTGCCTGACTAGTAGCTGCCGTCAAATACCGTTAACTGCATTCGATAACTGCTTTCGTTAACCGCAGTATTTATCTGTCTTCCCACTTAAGACAAAATGTGGCACAAATCTTTTTTAATGTGTGTTATCCGGGCCATATAGCTCGGTCAAAAATTCCTGTCTAATATTCCCCAAAGGCAGTGAGCTGAGAGTACTAAGGCTTTCAACTGGGCGTTGACTGCAGTATTCAGTCGTCTTCCCACCTAAGGCAAAATGTGGCATAAGGCCTTTTTAATGTGGGTCGTCCGGGCCATAGGGCCCGGCCAAAAATATCTGTTTAATGTTTCCCAGTTGCGACTCTACCCTTCGGCATAGTCACGACTTGGTTAATCCTCTCCGATCAAAGGCAAAGAGCTGACAGTACTAAGGCTGTCAACTGGGCGTTGACTGCTCTTCAGAAGTCACGCAAGTAACTATATATAACAAGAGGAAGAGCACATTCCTCGGAGGAGAGCACCATAATAAATATCAAGTTGAGTAGATGATTGTATTCTCAGCATAGATATCGAGTTAAGTAACGGTTTTGTTAATAACGATTTTATTAACGATTCGTCACACAAGCATGAAATAAATTTTAATGTAAAAATGGAAGTACCTATTATAAGTCGTGGTAGCATCACAATAGTATATGCCTGATTCTCCTTCTTCTTCTTTTTATGTGCCTCATCTCTTCAGGACGTAGGCGATAATGGCTTTCCACGTTTCCCTATCCCTGGTGGCTCCTGTT
Organism: Ascarosepion bandense; assembly: GCA_037127315.1. Classification (NCBI taxonomy): domain Eukaryota; kingdom Metazoa; phylum Mollusca; class Cephalopoda; order Sepiida; family Sepiidae; genus Ascarosepion; species Ascarosepion bandense. The sequence continues at coordinate 4,557,554 of JBBBDQ010000532.1, read as the reverse complement.
ACACCATGCGACCCTCGTTCCATCATCCACATGATTAGGTCCTTCAAATATGTTATCCGCTGCTTTCCTCTGTCTCTCTTTCCCCCTATCTGGCCTGTTAGTATCAGGTTATCCAAGCCCTACTTCCTCATTGCATGTCCAAGGAAGTTCAGCTGTCTCTTCCTGATGTTCAGTATTAATTTCCTTTTTGTTTCTATCCTTTTCAAAACCTCATCATTGCTAACATGCTCGAACCGTGATATCCGCAGCATCCTTTTGTAGAACCACAATTCAGTTGCTTCAAGTTTTTCCTTCATCTTTGATGATATTATCCAGCATTTAGTGCCGTATTGAAGAACTGACATCACATAGCAATCCAGGACTCTCTTCTTTGTTTCTAGCGAAATTGTCATGTATCTTAATACTTTACTCAACTTCTGGACTGCATCCTTTTGGATCTCAAGAATATAAATGTATTGGAACTGATGTGGTCATAAAGTGAGGGATCAGTTTATATATTGATTGTAATATGGAACTGATCCCCCACTTTATATCCAGTATGCTTCTGTTGAACCACATTTCAGTTGCTTCAAGTTTTTCCTTCATCTTCGATAATATTGTCCAGCATTCACTGCCATATTGAAGAACTGACATCACATAGCAATCCAGTACTCTCTTCTTTGTTTCTAGCGAAATTGTCCTGTTTCTTAATACTTTACTCAGCTTCTGACTTTAATAAGACCACAACCTAATCGATTTTTTTTGGTTTCAACTGAGCATTAAATGTCGAAAATCAACTTATCAATCTTTAGGGGGAAATGCCTACAATTTCATGAATTACTATTTGTGTCTGTCTTTTAGCGCTGAATAACTAACAAATAATTCAATAATTTATTGACTGATATTTGGTTTGTTATTTGCCCAGTTCATTGTAAGAGAGCTTTCATAATTAAAAGATTAATCGAAAATAATACTCCCATCGTAATTTATATCAGGATTTAATTAACAAACATGATGTAAATTCCATTAGAATAACATTAGATCGCATGTGTTTTTTGTTTTCTTCTCTTGGTTACCGCGGAAAGAATGTTCGGTTTTGGTTAGTTTTTTTTTAATTTTTTGCATTCATCATCTGAATTGAGCAATTATTGTGGATTCTGATTGTGTATTATTCTGGTCCTTACAGAATTTCTGCTTAATGAAAGAAATCAATTCCTTCGAAGATTGCAACATACACGAAAATAAGTTCTTAGCTGAAAAAAATGATAATCCAAGATGAGATCATCTTAAAGATGGCGGAAAAGAAAAATGACATCCTTGTGCAAATTAACTGAAACAACTGCTTTAAATTTGTTTTATTATTATTAATATTATTATTATAATCGTATCGCCCCAAGCAAGGCATTTTACTGCCACTGTTTTGCAGGGGGTTACATAGGAGAGTTATAGGGGGGTCAGGAAGTGGGTAAGAGAAGGATGAATGTGGCCATAAAGTGAGGGATCAGTTTATATATTGACTGTAATATAGAAATGATCCCCCATTTCATATTCACATTATAGTAGTATTTTTTTTTTATAATCATATCGCACCAAGCAAGGCATTTTACTGCCACTGTTTTTCAGGGGGTTACATAGAAAGAAAGTTCTGAGAAAAAGTGACAAGTTATAGGGTGTGTCAGAAAGTGAGTAAGAGAAGGATGAGTGTGGCCATAAAGTGAGGGATCAGTTTATCTATTGATTGTAATTTAGAATTCATCCTCAACTTTATATCCACATTATAATAGTATAATATTTTTTATAATCATATCGCCCCAAGAAAGGCATTTTACTACCTCTGTTTTGCAGGGGTTACATAGGAAAGTTATGAGAAAGAGTACCAGGTTATAGGGGGTGTCAGGAAGTGGGTAAGAGAAGGATGAGAATACGGATGAGAGTGGAGTGGACGGGAAAAGGAGCATTAGAGAGAGGATGCAAGTTAGTGAGATAGGCTGTTGACTATTGACTTTGCATTTAAATTCTTGGAGATTGTAGCTGTCGGAGAAGCAAGTAAACGGAAGGGAATTCCACAGGCGGGAAATGCGAGAAAAGAAGAATTTGCGTTTACACTTTATTGGTTTTACAGTTAAAGGATGGGACCTAGTTGCTAATCTTCTGGCTCAGGTAAATTCATATATAGCGTGTACCAGTGAGCTATGTTCATCGGAGTAGAAGCCGTGAAAGTATTTGTAGAAGAAACACAGGAAAGCCACATTGCGCCGGTGAGAAAGTGACTGTATCTGCTAAGTGGGAATAAAGTTTCCATCCTTTCATCATACGATCAGGTATAGACCCACTGAAGTGACAGGGTGTAATCGATTTCTCATTTTATCCTCAGATTTTTTCCTCAGATTTGGTCATTTGCAGTTGTGTGTAGTAATATGAGTCTATGTTCGGGGTGTATGATGAAATTTGTTTGGCCTTGAAAAATATTACGTCATCCGTGATTGCATCAGGTTTTTATCACGCCAGACACTATTGTCTTGACTGTCGATTAGTTGTCCTACAGCCATTGTCTGCGATAGACATAACTAAAAAG